>CAJHZI010000495.1:1202500-1400000 GCA_905160935.1 Enchytraeus crypticus | reverse complement strand
CAACGACTTGACACAAAACTTTAGGTTATTCAATTCCAGTAATTCTCTAAAATGTTATATAAAACTGTAAAGGTAAAATCAAAATATTGATATGAAATTCACAAATAACTAACCGTAAGTCTAATCCGTAGCAGCCGATCCATATAACCAAAATAATATTGAAAAACAGAGCCATAAATCAGAGAGATAGAATGAAAATTATAATAAGTAGAGCAATAAATAGATTTTCTTAAATGAGCTTCGCTATATCTCCGTGTTGTGTCTGGGTTGTTTAAAGAATTGACCAACCGGTGACTGCACGTGTCGTAGAAGGCGACTAAAGCACTAAGATCCATATCAACGTCAAAAAGGGCATTCGGTTGGTGAGCGCCAAGTCTCCAGAAATTGCTACAAAACTTTAAACAAATGAAAAAGTCTCAAATAGGGGATAGTGGATTGACTGATGATATGATGTAAGACAGAGCAGATTTGAGGCAGTCTATTCGTATCCTGACCATAGTTAAACTGGGATTCAAGGGAAGATGCTGATGAAATGAGTTTCGCTATTCACACATTTCTAACCTATTCCCGTAGTAGCTCCCACGACTAGCATAGCGAAGTCCGGGCAGTAGCTCGTCAGTCCAAATATCGTCGTCTTGAGGTACTTCTGATGACCACACAGGTCCATCAGTGTGATCAGCTTAGTCGAGGACTCACAGATCTCCTCCACAGTCCTAGACTCGCTGTAGTTAACAACCTGCAACAACATAACAACAACAACATGACAACAACGATAACAGCAGACTCGCTGTAGTTAACAACCTTCAATACGATAACAACAACAATAACAACACGAAAATAACAGACTAACTGTAGTTAACAGTGAGTCTGTTATTTTCGTGTTGTTATTGTTGTTGTTATCGCGTTGAAGGTTGTTAACTACAGCGAGTCTGCAGTTAAAAACCTCCAACACGATAACAACAACAATAGCAACAACAAAAGCAACAACAATAGCAACACGATAACCACAACAATAGCAACAACAATAGCAACACGATAACAACAGACTGGCTGTAGTTAACAACCTGTAACACGATAACAACATGATAACAACATGATAACAACAACAATAACAACAACAATAACAACAACGGTAACAACAACGATAACAACATGATAACAACAAGATAACAACAACGATAACAACACGATAGCAACAGACTCGCTTTAGTTCACCACCTGCAACACAATAACAACAAGATAACAACAAAAATAACACCAAGATAACAACAACAATAATAACAAGATAACAACAACAATAACAACAAGATAACAACAATGATAACAGCAGACTCGCTGTAGTTTACCAGCTGCAACATGATAACAACAACAATAACAACACGATATCACAATTGTCATCATCAACATTTAATGCAATGACCTAATCTGGTTATGAACCTCATCCCTCTAAAATAATTATTAATTATTGAGTAACAGGCAACGATAAGTAAAAGAGATAATATAATCTATGAAAATATGGATTATTGAACAACAGTAATAACAGTTATCTCTTACTGAAGAAGCTGATTATTTCATCGCTGATACTCCAGATAATAGAATCTACACAAGCGAGAGTTAATTAAAATTGAATCTATGAAAGGAGTTAATTAAAACAGTATCTACGAGAACAGAGGAAATTCAAACAGAACCTACGAGAACAAAGGAAATTCAAACAGAATCTACGAAAACAGAGGAAATTCAAACAGAATCTACGAGAACAGAGGAAACTCAAACAGAATCTACGAGAAGAGAGTTAATTAAAGCAGAATCTGCGAGAACAGAAGAAATTAATCATGTAGAATCTGCGAGAACAGAGGAAATTAATCAGGTTGAATCTGTGAGAACAGAGTGATTAAAGTAAAACAGAATCTACGAGAACAGAGTTAATTAAATGAAGACGATGACACACCTTTCCTTCACTGGAGAAGCCCAGTATTTCATGACTGATGCTAGAGGTCCTGCCTGACTGGATCTCGTGCAGATGTCTGAAGAGGTTGAGACGAGCCCTGCCTCGTCCGTTGTCCAGTTCAGAGTGTGTCAGCACACCTAGCACCGTGCTCTTCCCTGAATCTACGTTACCTAGCACAGCTAGGCGCAGGTCTATGAACTACAATCAATCAATCAATCAATTAATCAATCAATCAATCAATCAATCAGCTGATCAATCAATCAGTAAATTTATTGCAAATAATTACCTAGCACTGACAATCACAAGTCTATAAACTACAATAGATCAATCAATCCAATAATAAACCAATCAGTTAGTAAATATTTGCAAATAATTAAAAGCTAAAGCTTAAAACTGAGTTTAACTCAACTTTAGAACTATCATTAAAGTAAGCCCCAAGCTTTGAAATTCACAACAAATTTTCCTTGAGAGATCTGTGAGTCGAGATTTTGTATTAAAGCTAAAGCCAGGTTTAGCATCAGTTTCCTGCTCGATAGCATATCAGTGACGAGGAGAGCACTGGATTTGAACCCTGCATGCACTGATTTGTTGTTGAACAACAAGTCAATAAGGCACTGCCTCAGTCCACATTTACAGATCATCAAAAGTGTGTCACCAACTTAGCAAAGTCTAAATTAATAGATTTTATTTATCAACTAGCTCTGAGAATTCATCAATTAGCCCATCCTAACAAATCTTACGGATAAAATATCATCATTTTGACATTTAAACAGCTTATGTAAAAAAGAGATATTTGCAAGAGAGAAAGAAGTGAGACAGATAGAGAGAGAAGAGAGAGAGAGAGAGACAGACAGAGAGAGATAGAGATAAAAGTACCAGGCTCGTGTAATCAGTACAGACCTGTTGATTGTCCGGAACTTTGCGTACCAACACCTCAGCAACAGTTCTAGTTTCCTCTCTCTCTTCATCTACACCAGTATCTCCTTTATCCACTTCTACCTGGCGCCGATGTAGAATCGTCATAGAGGCGCCTAGTCTGCATAGTATATAATCACCATCATCATCATCATCATCAGCATCAACTTCCCTTGAATCCCAGTTTAACTAGGGTTGGGATAAGAATAGACTGTCTCAAATAGTCTCTGTCCTACATCATATCATCAGTCAATCCCCTTTTTGAGACTTTTCCATTCGTTTAAGTTTTTGTAGCATTTTCTAGAACCTACCAACCGAATGCCCTTTCTGACGTGGGTGAGGATCTTAGTGCTTTAGTCGTCTTCTACGACACGAGCAGTCACCGGTTGGTTAATTCTTCAATCAACCCGGGGATAAATACATTGTATTTCATCAGTGGTCGTAATAGAGCCATTCATCAGCAAAGAGAGTTCTAGAACTATTTATAATCACAAAATGTCCTATTGAATTCTAATATCTCAATTAATTCTGATATTACATTAAATTCTGATATCTCATAAAATGCTAATATTTGTTGAGCACAAGGTTAAAAATACTTAAGAAAAGAATACCTATCTTTGTACAGATCACCCTAATATTTAAGTATCAAATTTCCTTATAAAGATTTGAAGCAAATATAAGAATGTTGGTAGCAAAAACTTGGATTAAATAAACAAATTTATAAAATTGAAATAAAACAATCTTACAATTAAAAATAACTTCGAAGTTTTTCTTTAATTGCTTATTACCCCACTTTGGTGGGGCTGAGAGAAATTGGTCTAAAGACTCATTGTAATGTTCCTCCCCACGGAAATCTTTAGTAAAAGGCGAAAGATTTATTCGTGGTTTGAAGAGAAACCAGAGTTAATTTAAGCTGGAATTCACGGGATTTATCATGTGATTGATGTGTTTATTATTATGGTGTGTTTCCATTATATCTATTTAATTCAAAAAGTAGCAAATTTTCAATAATTGCTGAACTTAATGCAAAGCAAGATTAAACAAATCAACCATTAAAACAAAATTAGAACTATTAAAGGCCCTAATTGTCTATTTTATCGATTATTTCAAAACTACATTAAAGAAATTTATTTAAAAAATTAAAATCATCACAGTGGCGCCATCTCCGGAATGACCACCAAAATAGTTGCGCCATCTCTCG
The DNA here is from genome assembly GCA_905160935.1 of Enchytraeus crypticus. Lineage (NCBI taxonomy): Eukaryota > Metazoa > Annelida > Clitellata > Enchytraeida > Enchytraeidae > Enchytraeus > Enchytraeus crypticus. The sequence goes on along the minus strand of CAJHZI010000495.1, from coordinate 1,395,936 downwards.
AAACAAGAGTGAACTATTTAAACTTTGTAACTAATAAATTTCAGAGCCTACCTATTGGCCATAGTTTCAAGTGTTTTCAGAGATCTAGCCATTTCATCCTCAGTCAAGCCCGCCAATATGCCATTGTCCTCTACACCTATGGCATATATCGCCTCACCCTGACCTTCCTGTAGTCTCCACTTCAACTGAGTCACCAAATGTTCCAGCCGTGATTCAGACAGCGTTGTTAGTTTTAACTTAACACACAACAAAAGAGAAAAATTAACATATCAATGACATATGGATGACATATGAAACATAATTATGTTTATAATAATGACAATAAAATTGATATTTTTTGATATTTTAGTGATTTCTACTGAGTGCATTTTGTTGTATATTGCTTATTTTCATGGAACTGTTGTAAAGCATAGAGATGCCTTAGCATGATATACTCTATTAAACATTAAACCAATATCAGTGGCACTTGTGCTTGTTATCTGCCAGGTGGTGGCCATTCTAAAAAGAATACTCAACAATACGTTTTTAACCATGATCTCAGCAACAACAACATAATAATTATAATTAGTGTGCTACTGCTTCCAACAATAACAATGAGCACTACAGAACTAAATCCAAACCGATGAACAGAGTGTGGAGTCCAATATACAGTGCATACCGGAATCCTGGAAACCTCTGAGTACCTCGATACATCAAAACGTTGAACTACTACTTATTAAAGTAGTCACACTTTAGGAAGCAAGCTATTTGCATCTTTAACAATTTTTCACTTTAACTACCCACATTTTCACCCACAAAGTGTTTAAACTTAGCGCACAAAGTTTTTACAAAAAATTAAGAAATTTTCAAAACATATTTCTAATTTTAATTAATCTATTTTCACATTTTATGAATCTAACATTGAAAAATGATTTTATTCTCCTTAATGAAATTAGTTTGCCAGTTTCCTGTATTAGTACTGGTTATTAAGTGAAATATGTTTAATATGTTATGCTATGCAAGATGTGTAGGTAAGTTTTATTTTATTTTGTGTGGGTCTCAAACAAGCAGTTGTGCTTTCTGACCTAGTGTCGTTATGTTATGTTAGTTTAAAAATTATATTAAGTAGATTAATTTAAAAATTAAATTGATTTAATAATTCAATCAATTTTTTAAAGTTATAATGTTCTTGATATTTTTATTGCTATTAAATAAAACAAAAATTTCATATATCCATACACCTACTTCATCAATATATACAAGGCAGATCGGAATATAATAATAATAAATGAATAGTTTCCGTGTTAAAATTTATATAAAATTATTAAACGTTGCTGGTCGCAGCAGCGGGTGACATTGCCCTCAATCCACAACTTTTGGCTCCAGCAGCGCCCGTCTCCACTTCATCTGTTATCGATCCACCACGACGGTGACTCCCCTGAACAGGCTTTGATGAGGCAGTTGTGAGAACTCTGCTGGGAGAACCGCTTTTAGAAGTCATTGACCCTGAAATCTGGATAGCTGTTCCTAGAGAATTTTGGGAGCGAGTATCCGCTTGATTAGAGGTCTGATTTGTAAAACCCGATGAGCTCTGCCTCACCGCCTCAGCCTGCCCTGAGGCCAACATCTGGTTCAGCCTTAGACCCTGGTGCTGTGGCCCTGGTGAGAGGGAACCCTGGGAGACAGAGGCCATTCTAGCCTCGAGTTTCTTATTTTTCTCGCTGATTGTCGGCGCAGAAAACTCTTGTGGACCTATCTCAGGCTCTATGGACGCACTCGAGGAGGAGGAGGGGGGTATTGAGAGGCAGGGACGTAGGACGCATCTCTGCTCTTTTAGACGGGCTGTGTTCAACCCGTTGACGATCACCCTAGTGCTCACGTGCTGCTCCAGTGCCCTCTTGTCACCAGTCGGCACCTGAGGCTGAGGCTGCATGGACTGAACCCCCGATTTGATTTGAGTTTTTGGGGGTATAGGTCGGGCACCTGTTTGGATTTGGCTTTTATTTTGGTTTAGAACAGATGAAGCCACAGATGGGTTGGGACTTAGATTCTGCATAGGTGCTGAAATGGCAGGTCTAAGATTAATTCTGGGTAGACTGATGGAGGTGTTTTCCATGTTTCTGGTTACGTCAGAACTAACAGCGTCCACATAGTGTTTCTGAACCACATCGCGACCGTCACCTAACACGTCAGTGATCTCATTGTCGAGGTTCAACTGTTCACCAGTAATTTGTTCATTCAACTCTTCCAATTCAGTGTCCTGCAACTCACCGGGCTCGCTTTCCGCAACGCTATAAATCCTTTCCACGATTCCATTAGCGGATTCTGCATGTTCAGACATAGGTCCCAGTGCCCTTCTCCCTGCCTCCCCTGTCGTATTCCGTGATAAACTCTGCAGGGAATGTCGAGCGGAAGCGTGACTGGGATTGGACGGGGCATGCCGCTGATTGCAGGGAGATCTGGACATATGGCTGGGTGAGGAGGGGTAGCCAGCCTGAGTACCAGAGGAGCCACCGCATTCGTCAGGCCTCTGTTCCATTGTCCTCTCGTGAGTCCCGTAGTTCTTAGCCTTCACTGTTTTAACGCGCCTCTGGTCGATGTGATATGTAGCGACCCACGTTCGGTTCGTGAAAATTTCATTCATTCTCTTTACCACACTCTCTGACTCTTCAAGCCCTTCGACAGGCTGACTGCTTAAATTTCTCCGAGGATCGACCAATGTCAGCCTCGATACCTGCCTCTTCCTACTCGAAGGGAATTTATTCCTACCATCCCTGGAGGCACCCATGAGGGTCTCGGCCTTCGAGCATCTAGGGGATACGGCGTTGGTGCGCCGTGGAGGACAGGGCTGAGAGGCGGCGGAGAAACGCTCCCTGAGGCTGTAGCCCAGGACTCCCTGTTCGAGGCGGCGCAGTGAGATGGGCTTATAACCTCGGCGCACTGACTGAATAGCCTCTGAGTCACTCTCCAACAAACCTAAGGAGCTCTCTTTGTAGATAGCAGTCACAGTTGGGGTGGAAGTTAAGTCAGAGGTCTTGTAAGGGTTGTGAGCGTCATATTTGAATAGCGCAGATTGAGGAGGATAAGCGTCTGTAGATGGACTAGTAGACAAAACTCTCTTAATCACATCACTTTCTTCCGTTGCATCAGCCTTGGCAAGACCTCTGGCAGGTGCCGTAAGTTCGGGTTGAAGTTCATGAAGATCTTCAGAAACTAGTTGATGTGCATGAAGAACTTCATTATCAGTCTGACCATGATGATGATATTCCGAACGGAGCTGTGCATGTGGGTAGACTGTTGAAGAATGGCGGGGTGAAATTAAATTCTGAGTGTGAGCCAAGCTGTTGGAGAGAGAAGTAGAACGAATTAGATAATCAGATGCAAGAGTGTTTTCAGTTGTAACATAGCTATCTGTCCGATTTGCACTAAAGGTCCCCCTTACACAGATGGAATTATATCTCTGTAGGCAGATTGAGAGTCTCTGTCTCAAGAAGCTGGTTTCGCGCTTATCTCCTGTAGCGGCGGATAAATGATGACCCAATGAAGAAATAAATTCGCTTCCTTCCTTATTCATAGGACCTAAAGTCTCGAGAGCAAGTGGTATGAAACAATAGCTATGAGACAATTCATGATATTTGCTTATTTTTCTGTCGGCGGCTAGTTCAGCAGCTCCACCAGCTGACACCGAAGACACGTTTAAATAAGACTTAGCTACGGTATCTGTTACTGTAACATCCCAAAGCAGAGATTTGCCACCTTTCCACGGGATCAGAGTCTGTTCTTTTGCCATCTGATCTAGAAATTCCAGTCGGTTCTAATTTAGAGGGTATATTGGTCTTAATCAGGGCATGCCAAATTATGTGATTTATGTTGTGGTGCCTGCTCGATCTGCCAGCTCTTGTGGCAGGAAAGTCCATGATGACCTTTAGGATCTACCAGACTACCGCACACACATTGGTGAATTTCACAAAGCTTGGTGCCGAGACGAAGGCCAACTGCTATTCTGATAGATTCGTTGTCAAGGTGTAATCCGCAGGAGGCAATCGGAAGCGCGTGCAGCCAGTCACTACTATGTGGAGACGAAACTGCAATCAGTCGAGCTTTCTCTTTCAAGTCAGAAAGTGAGTTTAGAATCTGATTGAAGCTCTTCTTCACAATACAATCGTCCCAATTTCTTTGAATTCCAGCAGCAGGACCGACTGGAGCGCTGGCCTCGACTTCACTGCACCACATTGACTCAGCAGCTTTGATGTACACAGGATCGATGGAAGAGACACTGCTTCTCAGTATTTCTTCTTGAAGGCTCCGAGTTGAATTACAAGACGACAGTCTTATAATTCAATCAATTAAAATTAAATTAATTTTTAAAAATATGTATAGGCTTATCATGATACAAAATTTCTTTATTCAATTCTTTTAATTGCCAAGTAAAAACATAAAACTGGTAGGAAACATTATCAGAATGCCACTGGATCTAGAGAGCTAGGTTAGCTAGCGAAAGATCCTCTAATGTTCTAAAACAATAATAATATGAATAGTTTCAGTGTTTAGACACTAGTAAATGAATTTCAGAGGTCGCAAATTAATCCCTAACGTTAGTGATAAAATTTGGCACACAAAATAGGCCAATGAGACATAGGCCTATCAAGTCTTAGGGCAATTAAGGTGTAGGCTTAATATTACTATACTGCTGATGGTATTGAAGCCATCATTGAAGACTTATTATCACTAGTATTGGCACCAGCACATACTGACCAATTTGGAATGCATGTTCACTGTATTCCCAGGAAACCCCTGGTAGTATCATCTGATGATACTACCAGGGTGATACTATCATCAGATGATAGTATCATCAGATGATACTATCATCTGATGACACTATCATCAGATGATATTATCACCCTGGTAGTATCATCTGATGATACTACCAGGGTGATACTATCATCAGATAATAGTATCATCAGATGATACTATCATGATGAAAGTATCATCAGATGATAGTATCATCAGATGATAGCATCATCTGATGATACTATCATGATATTAGCTATTATTACGTTCTAGCATCATGAGATTAAGAATAAAAACAGACATAAATATTCTTACTGCATACAAACCTTATATTCAATGTTACCCTCTTCAACCTGGGATCAAATAAATAAACAGTTACAATATAACTTAAAGAAATATGCTAAATGACAAGGAGACAAACTGCAAAAATTAAAACAAAAATCAGCTACAAATCACACGCTCCATTAATAGCTCTGATCAACATGAAGAGATAGTTAATGATAGGAGATAATGAAGAGATTATTAGATGATTTGAAATTAATTCACAATTTCATCTAATCCATAAACCAGGCCAGTTAATAAGCATTCACGTGAAAATGGCACAACAAGTTATCATGAATCAAATTTTAACACAGTTACTTGCTATTCAGTCAGAAGATAAAGGTGGGCTCAGAATTACCCTAACAATGAAACTGGAGATGAAAAAAGTTAGCAATGAGGCTAAACAATTACAATACTTACCAAATAATTAAGCAGCAATATTAAAGAGGAGTTTAGCTTGAGCTCAACAGACTTAAAAGGAATATCTTGGACTGAATAGGATTTCCATACCATTACGTACTTCACAATTTAACAGAATCAAATCACAGCATGACAGTTTTTCATCAAAATATCATTTAGATCATTGATTCAGGTTTCATCATAATAAATTGCATTGGATCAGATAATAATATTGCATCAGATCAGATTGCATCAGATTGTTTCAGGTGGCATCATATTATATTGCACTCGATTGCATCAGGTTTCATTTCAAAATAAAATTTCTCATTCTGAATGCGAAAATGGTATCTAGTGACAAAACATAACTTAACTGAAAGAAGATTGGCAATTACAAATAACTTACAAAAAGGTAACAAATACATTACAGTTGAAAACTATGCCTCTGTCACAATATTGCATTCCATTATGTTGAGCTACAGCTCCTTATAAATAGCACTACAGATAAGTGTCTAGTGACGTACAAGATCAAGAGTGATCAGAGATATGAGAAATGATAATTATATATAATTTGATTATGCACAAAAAGAAAATGTGTCATTGATACCTCAGGAGGTAGATTAGGCTGTGATGTATGGTACCATATCATATTGTATTCTATTGTATCGTATTGTATTGCACTGCTACCTCAGGAGGTACATTAGGCTGAGATATATTGTAATGTGTTGTATTTTATTGTATCGTATTGTATTGCACTGATATCTCAGGAAGTAGATTAGGCTGGGATGTATTGTATCGTATCGTAATGTATTGTATTGTATTGAGGTGATACCTCAAGAGGTAGATTAGACTGAGATGTATTGTATCATATTGCACAGATACCTCAGGTGATAGATTAGGCTGAGATGTATTGTATCGTATTGTATTGCATTGCACTGTATTGCACAGATACCTCAGGTGGTAGATTAGGCTGGGCGGAGCCATGGCTCTCGTCCCTGAGGTTCTCTAGCATAAAACTGTGAGTATCCATGACTCCATCACACTCTTCACCAGAGATAGTTTTAAAATCTGTAACACATTCTATTATAATTATCATAGTCATCAATTATTATTCTACTATTATTATCTATTTACTAGACATCATATCATCATCATCATCATCATCATCATCTCATCATCATCATCATCATCATCATCATCATCATCATCATCATCATCATCATCATCATCATCATCTTCCCTTGAAGCTCAGTTTAGCCAGGATCGGGATACAAATAGACCTTCTCCACTCCTCTATGGTTAACTTTTAAATTCGTTTTAGAAAATTTTGTAGCAATTTCCGGAGCCTAGGCGCTCACTAACCGAATGTCCTTTCAAACATGGGTTCTACTTACTAGACAATTTAAGTTAATTTCGCAATTTATCCAACATATTAATATCTACTTAAGTACTTAAGCAATTTAAGCGCCATCTTAAGCATATTTAGTTCGTTCTTAGCAATTCGTAGCTAAGCAAAATATGACGAGTGAAATATATATGAGCGACATCCAACAATTTACGAACTAAAGAAATAACTAGTAATTAATCAGCAAATATTATATCTACTAATGCTGTATAAAAGTAAATTGTTATATTTAAATATTGTGATGTCTACAGTCTATATACATTCCATTTAAATATATAGTATATTATTTGTTAAAGTATTACAGAATTATATATATATATATATATATATATATATATATATATATCTAGTATATATATATATATATATATATATATATATATATATGATATATATATATATATATATATATATTATATAGTATATATATATATATATATATATATATATGCTATCAGACGCATGCAATTAGAAAAGAGAATTATATATATATATATATATATCTATATATATATATATATATATATATATATATATATATATATATATATATATATATATATACCGCTACAATCAAAACGTCAGGAAAAAAATCCCCATGACGAAAGTTTATAGATAAGTTACTTCAGCAATAACTGCTTCCCCTGAAGTGATTTAAACTAACAAAGCAATCCGCTTTCAATTTGGCAAACATAATAAAATATCCACTAACATATTTTGAAGCAGTTTATATACTCTACGGCCCTAATCAGTTCCAATCCAATCCTACTACGTATCGATTTGATTAAGTTATTTTGAAAAACTACACACTAAGGCCTTACTTTACCGCTGCGTAAATTGATTTGTCTAATTCTCGACAACTGAGTTTTGTTTTCAAGTTTTTATGTTGTTGTCCTCAATCTGGTGTACGAAATACGTAAACGAAAGTATGTAAACATACCTATATTTGGTCACGATCAGTCAAATCTTACAAATTAAATAGGAGATTCGGCGTAGTTGTTACTGGTATTAAGTGTTCAGTGTATCAGAGTATTTATAGGATTCCCTAAGAGATGAGATGTTAGGAAAACAAAGCTTGAAATGTTCATCAGCTTTGATGCAATTATCTATTTATTTATTTCATAACAGCTGATCGTTCTTGAGCAACAAAGCACAACAGTGCTACCAAAGAAAAAATCCAAAAGCTACAAACCGAACTAAACAAATTGTATGTTTGATGCATGCGACGTGCATGTTTGTGTGTGTGTTTGAGTGTATGTTTGAGAGTGTGTTTGTGTGCTTATGTATGTGTTTGAGAGAGAGAGAGAGTGTGTGTGTGTGTATGTGTGCTTGTGAATGTGTTTGGGAGTGTATGAGAGAGTGCATGTGAGAGTGTATGGGAGTTCGTATGAAAGTGTATGAAAGTGTATGATCGAGTTTGATCGAGTGTATGTGAGAATATGTAACAGTTTGTGTTTTTGTATGTATTTGTCTGTTTGAGTAGTACACGTTGAGAGTGTACGTTAAACATAGTGAATGTTTGAGATTTAATTTGAGATTTATTTTGTTTGAGAATTTATACCCGTGAGCAAATCTTAATACGGCTTACTGCTAATGTCAAATACGACTCTTATAAATCAAAATCTAAACATTTCTTATATATGAAAAGGTTGTTTTCAATATAGTATTAAACCCTATCTTGTCTATATAGACCCACACTGCGTAAATTGAATAGAATATAAATTGGACCTTCTTTTTTGCTTTGGACCTTCTTTTTGTTCACTGGCTTGATTTTGTCTTAATAGTGCTTGATGTTGTCATTGATGACTGTTGCACTCTAATTGTTGTTAGTATTATTAATCGGTCATAGATTAGCTATTAATAAATAACATAAATGCTCTAGTATTTATAGCCTAACGTCAATAATTAATTATAGGACTGAGAAATGTGATGTCGCGAAAAATTTTAGTATATATATATATATATATATATATATATATATATATATATATATATATATATATACTGTATATATATATATATACATATATACATATACATATATGTATATATATGTATATGTATATATACATATATATACATATGTGTATATATATATATATATATATATATATATATATATATATATATATATATATATATATATATATATTATATACGTATATACATATACATATATATATATATATATATATACATATACATGTATATATAGGGGACTTTTCTAATCACCAGAAAGTTAATTATAATCGACTAATGAGAGAGCTGTATTTCGCGCTAAGACTGTGCTATATAAAATGTCAATATATAGGCCTACCCCATGCATATGATACTATAGTCTGCTGATACTATTGATAGTGAACAAATGACATTCTTGAGCTGTAATTAGTGTAACCATAGATGAATTTTGAATATGACGTTCAGCTTTACTTCAGACAGAGAGACAGTCTAGACAGACAGACAGACAGACAGAACTATAGCTTATTATACTATATACACTGTGAGTAAAAAAAAACATGTGCGCCGTCTTTCGCCCATAACTTTGGTATTAGTGAACCGATTTTTTAAATTTTTGCATAGGTATAATCAGGAACACATTTGCTATAAAATAACGTTAAGTGACTCTGTTAATTATTATTTTTGCGTTGAAGCAGTGCTTGAAAATATGCGCGACTGAAAATATTCAGTTTAAATAAATCAATCGCTACAGAATGTTTACAAATCCGTGGCTTAACAAAAAACGAAACAAGCAGTATTATAGGCCTACTGCTACTGTCAACTGTCAAAGCTTAATTATGCTCAAAGTGCCCTCCTTTAGCTGGAATACAAGCTCGGAGACGCTTGCGCCACTCATCTATTGCTTTATCAATGACAGATTGCTTCATGTCTTGCCAAACGTCCACCAGGCGTTGCTTCAACTCGTCCACGTTATTTATTTTCTTCTTTTCGGTGTAATTTCTTTAATAAGCAATCTGGCCCTCCCAGAATCCAGTTTTTTGTTGGAAATTCGGCAATCAACCAATGTGAGCCACAACCCTTTAAGAGGTACAAGTTTTTGTGAACTCTTAATCTGCTTTAGTAAACACCATTTTAAAATTTAAACAAAGACAGACTATGTTTATAAAATCATCTGTTATTGTTTAAAATATACCGGCATTGTCACAAAAACTAGATTTAAGATTGATACTTTTCTTCTACTTTATAATTCTGAAACAATTTTCAAAATCGGTTCACAAATGTCAAAGTTGTGGATGAAATGCTGCGCACATGTTTTTTTTATGACTCACAGTGTATATATAGACTAGAATGCACCCGTGTGAAAAAAATGCACACATCTTGAAAAAATGGACTATTCTTGATCCCAGGTTCAGCAAAAAATACTTTGGATTTGAAATCTAACCTATCAATCCTAAGGCGACGTTCTACTAATGCAGCATACGACTAATAAAGCATACAAGAAATAAATATCTTAAAAAATTCAGTGTACACCTAAAAGTTGTAAATATAGGCCTACATTACATAAATTTATTAAATTCGGCATGGCGCTGATAGAGTAATTAAGCAAATTGCTGGGAGCGGCAGTTGGGTAACACTTACCAGTGTGTAACAAGGAAATCCGTCTTCCAGCTGTGCTGGAATATCTCCCACACCGCGCTATATACTCCGTGTCTGGACACATCTTCCTCCACTCCACTCACTCCTTCTCCTTCATCCTACTAACATTGTCCAGCCGCCCAGTGACTGTGACAATCCCATGCTACATCCATGTCACTCCAGGCATTGCTACTGGAGACCAGTGACTGAAGTCTTGTGATGTAGACTGTTGTGATAGAGTCAGTTGTTTATCTATAGGAGATTAGAGTAAGCGAGTAGATGCGGTTTTAAGCCGGTTATTCAGATTGTTAGCTTTAAAATGTAGGCCTAATTAAAAACAGCAAGAGATAATTATAAACTACAAGAGATAATTAAAAACAACAAGAAAGTTAATAAGAATAGGCACGTGATGCAGCTGTGTCAAATATAGGTCTTGCTACAGTCCTAAAACTGCTTTACAGTCCTAAAACTTACTTTAACATAACACAATATAACATAACACAAATTTTAGAGTGCTACTATCATTCATGATAGCATCGATCACTATAAGCTTCTAATGGTTTTACTACAGCAGGCGTATCCATTGTTAGTTCTAGCTTGCTAGCCTATAGTTGACAATCCTTGTAGGCATATAGCTGCTAAAATAATCTCTTTGCATGTTTTGATATGATAGTATGTACATATAGGGCTCCGACATCGCAACTGGCTGAAGCCAGTGTCGATGTCGGTAAGATATTCGACAGCGGACCAGTATGTGCGTGGTTCAATTCCTGGACTCGCCCGTCACTGACCTCGCTTTCTAATGAGGAAACTGACGTTAACATTGGTTTTTTTACCAATAACGTTCGTAGTATGCAAATAAAGAAATTGAAGGAATAGTTAGTGTCTGCAGAAGGGGGTATTGCCGTTCTTTTATGTATTGAAGTTTAGAGGATTTAAAAGGATATACGTACCCCCCTTCTTCTGGCTAAGTTTGAATTTGATGCTCTCCAAACGATTATGGAATAAGAGAAATTGTTAACTCTAGAACTAGCTGAATTTCTTTCTAAGTTTGGCAGCTTATCGCCAATACAATCCTTATTATTGGTCGTGGTGGCCTCTGCATCCCAGCTGTTTATCAACATTCATAGGCGCAGCTCTGTCTCATTAAAATTACTGTTGAATTCCGTATTACGTGTGATTTTGTAAAGGTTGATATTTGTCGACCTAGCACATGACGCTAGGGACTAGCCTAGGGTTGTATACACTTGGTAGTCCACTTTATTCAAGCTAAACTTTAAATTCTTTTGAACCTTGCGTTATTGCCTGTAATTATTTTCCCATAGTGTTCAATTTTGTCATGGATGACCCTATTGCACTAAAATATTGTTTTGGTTACCGACTGGTTAGAGTCAGTGGCGATGTCGGTAAGATATTCGATCGCGGATCGGTATGTGCGGGGTTCAAATCCTGGGCTCGCCCATCACTGACATCGCTTTCCAGTGAGTAAACTGCCGTTAACCTTAGCTTTACTAGCTTTTAATCGTTCATATAAATCAAATAAAACACTTTATTGTCGCAGTTTAACACAAAATGAACTTGGCTGTCGCATTACTTTTCTCCAGCTGTCTTCGAGTTACACTTTATGCAGCTTATAGATAGTCTAACCAAGCTTTTATCAACTAGCTGCTATGCTGGTATTCGTATCTAAATCTGCCATAGATTCATGTGGGAAAGGCATCGGTTGACAGTTATATGTGACAGCGGTATTTATTGCACACTGATCGCGCTAATTGAATGCACAAGAAGTAAAATTAATCATTCATGGCGGGGAAGAAGTAATTTTTCTTCAAGAGTTATACACAGCATGAGCTCCGGGATATTGACAACGGCCCAAAAGCTCGGCTGCTTCGCTGTTCACAAGGAACAAATAAGATTATTGGCAGTTAACGTTAACGATTGGCCTACTCTGCAGTATCAATGCCATAACACGGGAAATTGTTATATAATAAATGTAAACTTTTTTGATCATCTGGTTTGAAATTAATGATTAATATTCAATATTTGTATATTTTTCTAATATTAACCGGATGTAGGGAAATGTTCAGTATACCTTTATTGACATGCAAACAGTAGCAATTAGCAGGCAGTGTATTCATAATTACGGATATGGAGAAATCAAAGATGTCTGCACGGATAAATCTTAAACTGTCGACATTGGGATACATTCTCTGCTTTCTATTCAAAATGGCGAGCAGTAGTAAAAAAATCCCAATAGGTTTGTTGTTTTATAGTTTAACATTTTATAAAGTTTAATAATTAGTCCATAATTTCTATTTATTCAAGTCACAGAATGTTAAGTTTGTTAAGAACCAAAATTCAGAATTTAAAAGTCAGAATCCAAAGTAGCTTTCTTGATTCACTCAGCATATAAGTTAATAGTCTCGACATCACTGATGTGCCTACAGGCTATAAACTGATGCAATGTTTTAGTTTTTAAGCTTACTTCAGTTTCACAGCTGAAAAACTGAAGAATCTACCCTACAGGTTTAGATAAATGGCTAATATCTCAATCGTAAACTTAATAATAATTATTTAACATCCTTTTTCAGTTCAAAAAGGATAATAGCAGGTAACACTTTAATTGAAAATATGATGAAGAATGTGTTGCATGCAATGCTACCAAGCTTGTAGATTACGCTGTTGAGATGTTCTGCTATCATCAGAGAAAACGCTTTTTGATTTACACTGGCTGGAGCCGGTGGCGATGTCGGTAAGATATTCGACCGCGGATCAGTTTGTGCGGGGTTCACATCCTGGGCTAGCCCGTAAACTGACATCGCTTTCGAATGAGGAAACTGACGTTAACATTAGATTTTTGTTACGTATATTTATGCGATCCACTGCTATATCAATAGATCGCTCGAATTCTAGAATTATCTAGGATTACCACTTTGAGCACAACGAAGTATTCACGCATTGCGCGCACCACTACTGACCTGAGCGTTGTTTTCATACTGCGCGGCGTAGAAGTGTCGTTACAATTTATCTCATGGCAGAAACTAATTGAGCTGATAATATTGATCAGGAATTGTTTATACTAAATTTGATAAGAATTGCAACGCTACGCCATGATTCGAAGACTGTGAGATTGCTTAGAACTGTCTTCCTTGCGTTCTACTGTGCCGATTATGTTTAAGTTTTATTTAATACCATCGCTATACATGGACAAGTACAAATGTATGTACATTGTGTTCGACGGGCTAGCTTGTGAAAATATTGAAGCTTTGACTCTATCAATTAATTAATTAATTAATTAATTAAGTGTAATTGGCATCGCACAGGCAGGCCTAGTTGTGATGCAGGTTGGCCTGTAGTTAAATTTGTGGACGTTTTCACAGTACAATTTTATGTGTTAAATACAATCGCTTCAGAAAAAATAAGCCTCCAAAATAATTTGTTATATAATTTAATATTGATTCCTTTATCGTTCTAGACCGTACTAGACAGGCCAATTGAAAGCATTCTTGCCAATTTGGGTCAATTTTCAAGATATATTAATAAAAGTTGGTAAGAATGCGTAAAATTGACCATCTAGAACAGATGGTCAATTTGATGAAGATAAAGATCAAAAGATGGAGTGCTTCATTGCTGAAATTATCCGCAATTATTTTATAAGTTCGGTTTTTATACCGTCTGTATATTTGCTGCATCCAATGTAGACTGCCTCAGTTACAAGTAAACCTTTAGGACTACTTAATAAATCGTTAGCAAGGAATCTTGGACTCATGGAAGCGCTGTAAGAAGGAAAGCCAGGGAATGGTTAGCGAGTTGATGGATGGCTGTGGAGAACGGAGTGAGGGATAGGGATTGCGGTGGAGGAGCAGGGATCATGGAGTAAAGGGTCCGGGCTGTAACAGCCGGTGATCCGAGTGTTCGCTAAGAATGTTTCCTGATAGCGTGACACAGCGGTTTGTCTGACACGCAGCAAATCTGCAAACAGCGCAGCTATCAGCAGCTGTTGAGTTAACAGCAGCAGTTCAGCTACCAGCAACTGTTCAGCTACCAACAGCTGCTCAGCTACCAGCAGCTGATGAGTTACCAACAGCTGCTCAGCAACCAGCAATTGCTCAGCTATCAGCAGCTGATTAGTTACTAGCAGCTGTTCAGTTATCAGCAGTTGCTCAGCTACCAGCAGCTTCTAAGATACCAGCAGCTGCGAAGGTACAAGCAGCTGCTCAGCTATCATCTACCAGGAGCTGCTCAGTTACCAGCAGCTGCTCCGTTACCAGCAGCTGCTCAGCTACCAGCAGCTGCGCAGCTACCAGCAGATTCTTAGTTACTAGCAGCTGCAAAGCTACCAGCAGCACAGCTATAACACTACCAGTAACAGCGCGCTACAACTACCCAATAACCAGCAGCAATACAACTATTCAGCTGCCAACAGAACAGCTACCAACAGTAGAACAGCTACCAGCAGTAGAACAGCTACAGCTACATAACTACCAGCAGTAGAACAGCTACTTAACTACCAGCAGTAGAGCAGATACTTAACTACCAGCAGTAGAACAGCAGCATAGCTACCAGCAGTTGAACATCAGCACAGCTACCAGCAGCTGAACATCAGCACAGCTACCAGCAGTAGAACAGCTACCAGCAGTAGAACAGCTACCAGCAGTAGAACAGCTACAACTACATAACTACCAGCAGTAGAACAGCTACTTAACTACCAGCAGCAGAACAGCAGCTTAGCTACTAGCAGTATAAAAGCTACATAACTACCAGCAGTAGAACAGCAGCACATCTATCAGTAGTAGAACAGCTACCAGCAGTAGAACAGCTACCAGCAGTAGAACAGCTACCAGCAATAGAACAGCTACCAGCAGTACAACAGCTATCTAACTATCAGCAGTAGAACAGCTACCAGCAGTACAACAGCTATCTAACTATCAGCAGTAGAACAGCTAGCAGCAGTATAACAGCTACCATCAGTAGAACAGCTACCAGCAGTAGAACAGCTACCAGCAGTAGAACAGCTACCAACAGTAGAACAGCTATCTAACTATCAGCAGTAGAACAGCTACCAGCAGTAGGACAGCTAGCTACCAGTAGTAGAACAGCTACCAGCAGTAGAACAGCTACCAGCAGTAGAACAGCTATCTAACTATCAGCAGTAGAACAGCTATCTAACTATCAGCTGTAGAACAGCTATCTAACTACCAGCAGTAGAACAGTTACCAACAGTAGAACATCTATCTAACTATCAGAAGTAGAACAGCTACCAGCAGTAGAACAGCTACCTACAGTAGGACAGCTACCTATTGTATTTAATGTGTAACATACACAGGTGCATATATGTGTCTACAGGTGCCTACAGTTGCCTAAATATGGCTATAGGTGCCTACATGTGCCTACTGGTGCCTACAGTTGCCTACATGTGTCTATAGGTGCCTACAGGTGCCTAAATATGGCTATAGGTGCCTACGGGTGCCTACAGGTGCTTACAGGTGCCTACAGGCTCAGTTCTGAGTAAAACAAAGTAAAGTCTCGGCCTCTCTGAGGCAATATGCCTGCTATAAGAAAGCGCCAAAGTGTTCATCGCACGTGGCTGATTTATGGCCAGAGTCGAAACAAATTCTCCCGAGAAATAAAGGGAAGCCACTGGAGCATAAATGATGAGAGATACTGAACTGGATTTCAGAATTCCTTTCAGAACATGTAATAATGAAGTACTATAGCATTGCTGCAACTGTTTCTTTAGTGCCCTTTTCGTGTTTTAAACATATCTTTTCGAAAGGATTCACATTACGTGAATTATTTACACTAGAAATTTTATATATATATATATATATATATATATATATATATAAAATGGTAGGGTCTATGGGTCTATTGCTCATTAGACTGTTACGATGATATAATACTTGTTTAATTCAATTGCTGTCTCTTGCGGTACCTGTATTAGCTAACTCAGTCGTCATTATGTGGTGCGTTGACGTCTGTTGATGCGGAGTCTGCTTGAGACGTCCCTGACATTGTAATTGATTTATTATTATCTGTAAAAGTTTAAAGTTCTAGTGCTTTGTGACACACACGACTATTCCACGTGAATCCGTTATTAATATCAACAAAAAATTGAAGTTTTGTTATCTTGCAGTTAAATTTTCATTTTTTATGGCACAATGAGTAAACCTTTTCCTATTGAAATTTTGCAATCTACTGTAACAGTCAACCACTAATTACCTAACCTATTGCTGGCTAATCAGTGGCATGCGGAATTTAATTGATGAAATATCATGTTGCCAGCTATTCAATGTTCTATTGGAAAATTTGGTCCTGTCACCAAAGCCATCTTTCTGACTTCGGTTGTCGTTTCTGCGAGGATTGCATGCTAATAGCGTAGCTGATGAAGAAGCTGATGTAGCTAATAGCTGATGTAGCAGCTAATGCAGCTAATAGCTGGTGTAGATGACAGCTGATGTAGCTGAGAGTTGATGTAGCTGACAGCTAATGTAGCTGATAGATGATGTAGCTGATGACTGATGTACCTGATATTGCCTGTTAGCTGACAGAAGATATAGCTTACAACTGATGTAGCTGCCAACTGAGAGCTGATGTAGCTGATAGCTGAAGTAACTGATAGCTGATGTAGCTGATTGCTGATGTAGCTAATAGCTAATGTAGCCAATAGCTGATGTATCTGATAGATGATGTAGCTAATGGCTGATGTGACTGATACCTGAAAGGTGATGTAGCTGACAACTGTTAGCTGATGTAGCTAATAGCTGATGTAGCTAATAGCTGATGTAGCTAATAGCTGATGTAGCTGATAGCTGATGTAGCTGATAGCTGATGTAGCTGAGAGCTGATACTGCTGACAGCTGATATAGCTACATATATTAGCGTCTCTCTAGTGTTCTGCCAGGTAGCAGCTCCAATGTACACATTTTTACTCAAGAGACTATTTTCACGCTCAAAAAGAGCACTCCGTAGATTAACAATGTAATCCCTGGGATAAATATCTGAGATGGTTTCCCGTTGCCTTTATCAGTACAACCTAGTCGCCTCTAACAACACGTGCAGTTGAGGGTTGGCCTATCCTTCAGTGCCCTGGATTCAACACTGGAATTGTTGAACTGAATAATTAAACGAATATAGTTGTGTCACCGAGACATTTTGTATTGCATATTTTCTATTTCAAAAGTATTTTCACATTTACCTTACAGCATCTCTCATCGCGTCGTGTCACCTATAGGCTATGGTCACTGCTGCAGCTTCTATACTGCTGCAGCTGATGTCATGCTGCAGCTGCTGTCATGTTGTAGCTGATGTCATGCTGCAGCTGCTGTCATGGTATAGCTGCTGTCATGTTGCAGCTGCTACAATGCTTCAGCTGCTGTCATGCTGCGGTTTCGATAAAATTAACAAAGTGGTCATTAGTGTCGCTTTATAAGCACAGTCACCATTCTAGTGACCGTTACTGCAGATGTTTCAATACAGAGCTGTCACATATGTGACCACTGCTACAGCTGTCATACAGAGCTGTCACCTATGTGACCACTACTACAGCTGTCATACAGAGCTAACACCTATGTGACTACTGCTACAGCTGCTTTCATACAGAGCTTTCACCTATGTGACCACTGCTACAGCTGTCATACAGAGCTGTCACCTATGTGACCACTGCTACAGCTGTCATACAGAGCTGTCACCTATGTGACCACTACTACAGCTGTCATACAGAGCTAACACCTATGTGACTACTGCTACAGCTGCTTTCATACAGAGCTTTCACCTATGTGACCACTGCTACAGCTGTCATACAGAGCTGTCACCTATGTGACCACTGCTACAGCTAATGTATCTCAATATCTAGCCGCCACAAACGTGACCATAGCACTAATGCAGCTGATGACTCAGCTGTTATACAACTGTTCACTCAGCTGTTGTTCAGCTGCTGCTGCTGTTCACTCAGCTGTCGCTCAGCTGTCGATCCGCTATCGCTATGCTGCTGCAGCTGTCGCTCAGCTGTGGCAGCTGTTCACTCTGATGCTGTAGCTGTTCACTCAGCTGTCGCTCAGCTGCTTACTCAGCAGTCGCTCAGCTGCTGCAGCTGTTCATTCAGCTATCGCTTTGGTCACTCTGTCCATTCAAATGCAGTAGCTGCTTCATCGTGAACGTAGTGAAACACGTAGTCATGGTAACGAGCAGCTGTATTTTGACGAGAAAGGAGTTGTTTCGAGGTACAAAGAGAGTTGCAAGCCGCCTAGAACAGTATTATCCATTACTTATACACAACCAAAATCTCTCGGCTCACTTCTGGTGCCAGTTCGGCGTGTAAACACTAAATAGTCCTGCCATAAGTCATCGATTCCATACAATAAGTTGACCGTTTGTTTCGATCAATTAGTTTATTATTAATTAGTTCATTTATTAGTTAACTAATTGATTAGTTCGACCAATTCGATAATTAGTTATCTAGTGTCTAGTTTCCTTGATTATCTCTCTCAGTTTATTTATCCCATTTTTATGAGCGTTGATTATAAAATGTGGCATAGAGCGAAAGATTCTTCAGGATTTGCTAGATACATGTGTATTCGATAATAACAATAATAGCGACAATACTGTATCACAAAGCAATTTTGTCACGCTTGCTTCCGGACCCATTTAGACACTGCTTTACAGGTTCCTAGCAGGTTACTATAATTCCTTTCAATTGTTAATCATATCTTTACTTTTGATAGCGCCAACTGGCAACAATCTCTAATACACGAATAACCTTCCATGGGCCCAAGGGGATATCCATCATTACTGTGTTTATGCCGACAAGCTCGCTGATATTAATACTAAATAAATGAAATTAATCCGATATCAGATAGAATAGATTGATACCAAGAGAGAAAGATACAATACATGAAAGTGAAGAGGAATAGGTGTTTTTTTGTACATACAGTATTATACACTTAAAATATTTGTGTTGTGTCCGGGTTGTTTGATGACTAGATTAGCCGGTGATGGTACGTGTCGTAGAAGGCGACTAAAGTACTGAGATCCAATCCAAAGTCAGAAATGACATTTGTTTAGCGAGAGCCTAGGCTCCAGAAATTGCTACAAAATTTTTAAGACGAATGTAAGAGATTATAGGGGATTGACTGACGGTATGGTATAAGGCCGAGTGGTGTGGAGAAGGTCTATTCGTATATGGATGGAGCCAGTGGCGATGTCGGTAACATATTCGACCGTGGATCAGTATTTGCGAGGTTTAAATCCTGAGTTCGCCTGTCACTAACATCACTTTCGAGTGAGGAAACTGACGTTAACAGTAGCTTTTTATGCCGACCCTAGTTAAATTGGGATTAATCTGAATGATGATGATGATGATGGTGTTGATGATGATGATGATAATGATGATTATTTCAGTATTATAAACTTAACCAAATGGGAGGCTACTTTTCATTATTAGTCTCTGTGTCACGGACTCACGATACGTAGGGAGGGGGGGGGGGTTCGAACCCTTAGACTCTTCTCCCTACGTCTCTAGACCCGGTCATGTTTTATACCCAGCAGCCGAGGTGATCTATGGAGAGTTCTGATTAGATGAGAGAATAAACCGAAGTGAGGTTTCAGAGCCTAGATATCCTCACTGATTCTTCCGATCTCTCGCTCTCCTGCTTTTGTCTTCATTTTACTCTTGTTTTTGTTCTTCATCTCACTCTTGGTTTTGTTCTTCATTTCGCTCTTGTTTTTGTTCTTCATTTCACTCTTGTTCTTTTTCTTCATTTCACTCTTAGTTTTATTCTTCATTTCACTCTTATTTTTGTTCTTCATTTCACTCTTGTTTTTGTTCTTAATTTCACTCTTATTTTTGTTCTTTATTTCACTCTAGATTATTATTTCTTCATTTCACCCCTGTTTCTGTTCTTCACTGCACTCCTGTTTCTATTCTTCTGTGCACTCTTATTTTTATAAGGCTCTTGTTCTCACTCTTGCTCGATAGTACAGTATAATATTTATATATTATTTTCTATTTTCAACAAAAGTAACACTTTTAAGAATACAACTGTAAAATGCTGTTGAGAAACTGCTAGTGTCACCAACATTACTTTTCATCAAAAACGTCAATTATTTGACGCCTTAGACTTAGGGTGTGTTAGGGTGTTTACAGGGAGAGAACGATATGAAAGCTGAGAGAAAAAATTAAATTAAGTGAAATTTTCCTTTTAATAATAATAATTAATAATTTTGATCCACTCAGGGGTGCTGTTGGACCTACAGAGACCTCGCCAGTTTTCCTCATCTTTCCAGTCAGAGCTGGAACAACTGAGCAACACCTCGATCAATCAATTCGTCATAGACATGCAGGAATCACGAGTAAGCATGGATGACAACTTCCAACTGAACCGAGCAAGTAAGCTTTATCAGTAAGCTCTATCAGTAAGCTCTATAAGTAAGCTCTATCAGTAAGCTCTATAAGTAAGCTCTATCAGTAAGCTCTATAAGTAAGCTCTATCAGTAAGCTCTATCAGTAAGCTCTATCAGTAAGCTCTATCATCAATGAATTACTTTGACTCGAATTTGATCCATTATTAGTTTGGAATGTCTTAGTAGGGGTAACGTCATGAAGTTTTAAATAACAAACAGATCCTATAAGGTGAATTTAACCCTCGTGGGTTCAAATCTCCGCCGCACTGATCTGAGATTAAAGTCTCTGACATTCACTGGACTGGTTATACGGAAAATGAACTAAAGTACCCAAGGGTTTAGCTATGTGGTATTAAAAGTGATAGATATCAACTTAGTTGACCATTTCACTATATTGCGTGTTAACTTTACTTTTATACGTTGAGAGCTTGTGAATAAATTACGTGTTCACGATTAATATAAATAATCGATAATAATATTTATTGATGACTGACCTCTGCAGTGTGTCGCTCTATGTCTCTGGGAGTGTTTGCACTTCTCCTTGTCCATCACGGTCTTCCCACCCCCGCCTCTTACTCCATTGTTCAGTCCATCAGTAGAACGTTCCACATGCCGCTCATCACCACCGAGGAGGACTTCCTCGATCAACTACAAGACTTTAACGGCACAGACAACATTCAGCCAGGTGGATTGAAGCAAGAGCGTCAGATGGCGAGGATAGTGAACCGGGTTGGTGGTAGAGGTAAATCAGAACTGACCAGTGCCTTCACTCTGTACATGAGACCCTCGCATCAGAAAGCTCTGGAACACGTTCTAGCATACTACGGGTGGAAAGATATAGCGTACATGTACGACAGTCAAAAAGGTAATAATGACTTTAATCACGTTTATTCTATTTAAAATACTGATTTTATCGCTTTTATCTTTTTTCTATTATTTTTTGCTTTTATATCGCTCTTAATTTTGCTAATTAGCAAATGTAGATAGTTAGTTTTTTGATTGGTTCAGTTCTTCTCAGTCTTGTCAGGTGCAATGTAAAATTCCTACCATTCTCAAAAAACTTTATGTGTATTAAAATAACTTAATGTGAATCAATGACTAAATGTGAATCAATGACTAAATGTGAATCAATGACTAAATGTGAATCAATGACTAAATGTGAATCAATGACTAAATGTGAATCAATGACTAAATGTGAATCAATGACTAAATGTGAATCAATGACTAAATGTGAATCAATGACTAAATGTGAATCAATGACTAAATGTGAATCAATGACTAAATGTGAATCAATGACTAAATGTGAATCAATGACTAAATATGAATCAAGAACCTAATGTGAATCAAGAACCTAATGTGAATCAAGAACTTATTGTGTATCAAGAACCTAATTTGCATAAAGGATTTAATATGTCTCAAGAACTTATGTGTCAATAATTAAAATCTTTTTTGAACTTTAAAGTTAACTACTAATATCGTTACTTGAAGGATGGAATGTGTTTTTCTTGAATATTGATGCAAGATGTTGAGCAAATATATTACAGTTTCTTACAAGTCAAAGACTGAATAAATTAAGAACTTTGCACGAGTTTCGCTGTTTTGCAAAACGAGATTTCATTAAGCGTGACCAGTGAGAGTAAGATCAATTCATCTATCGTTCTTTATAAAGTCTGCAGACTTCTTTGTTGATAATTTAGGAAACATCATCATGAATGTAATTTTCACCGCTGTAAACAAATTTCTAGCTTTTATTGTCACTGCACGCTTTTCAACAATAATTAATTTCGCACTTAAGCTGCGATAACCTTCACACTTTTAATTTACTTTCTCCTGATCTTATGAACTGCTATATAATCTACTATCTTGGTCTATGTAAGTTGATCATTTATTTCGGTTCAGGCGTATTTTATCGCCGGAGTTTTGATAATTAAATCAGACTTTACGCCAGCCAGATTACTGAGTCTCCACAGAGTCACGCCTTTGGGTACAGGATTTATCTCATTTATTTTCTGTAATACCTTCCCTTTTGCAAAACCGGTGACTGCACGTGTCGTAAAAGGCGGCTAAAGCACTAAGATCCATACCAACGTCAGAAAGGGCATTCGGTTGATGAGCGCTTAGGCTCCAGTAATTGCTACAAAAATTTAAACGAATGGAAGTCTCAAGTATGGAATTGGCTGGTGGTGTGGTATAGGACAGAGAGGATTTGAGACAGTCTATTTGCTTCCCGTACCTGGTTAAACTGGGATTTAAGAGAGGATGATGATGATGATGATTCTCTGTAATAATTATCAGCGCAGGACTACTTATATCTGGAAACAGATCAGCCGAAAATTGAACTTATCTAGTACAATCCTGAGAAAAAAATCAACTATTACTAATGACAATGTAGGAGAACGGGAGGAAATAACGAAAGCTATAAAAAAGAGCAACCATTTAAGAAAGGAAACTACTGCACATCCGAATGACATATGTGTAACATTGCGAAATAATAAAAATCTGACTAATGTGCTTTATATTATTAGAAATATAAAAATTTAAAAAGCGAATACAAATTACGAGTTACCTGAAGGTCAATTTCATAATTACATCGCAATGCAGTATTTAAAGTGAAAAAAAAATCTTTCATAGTAGAAATAGAAACAAACCGGCATTGTTTAATACTGGTGTGTAATTGGTAGAGGGTTCATCTTTTCCTTTTATCATCTAAACACTTATCCTTGACGGATTAGTACCTTATAATTAGCTTATAATTAGAATTAGATTATAATTAGATTATAATTCTAATTATAATTATAATTAGAATTATAATGCCGTATTAAAACTATTGTTGAGTTTGCTATTTATCAATGTATACTTGTGTGTATTGTTCTCAATATTGCTGGTTGTATATATGTGAGTTATCTACGGTATATCAGATTTCATGTAGTAAACGAATATACTAGTATACACACAGACGCATATATACATGTACATAAGTATATATATATATATATATATATATATATATATATATATATAGAAAATTGGTTGAATAATTTATTAACCTATAACCTGATCGCCTGAATGATTACTTCATTAATTAATCTCTTGATTGATTATCTGGTCCATTGATTGATTGATCCATTGACATGTCGACATAACCTTACGACTGCTGAACAATTCTGCCTAATATATTTATAAAACTAGGCCTGGCCAATCTGGAGCGACTGTACTGGTCTATAAAGAAGAAAAACAAGAACGTGAGACTGTACCCTGTGAGACTAGCGAGCCCTCTCTCGTGCTACGCCGAGCTGAGGCAGGTCGACAACCTGCTCAGCCTCAACAACAAATACATCGTCGTCGACATAGCCACAAAACCTGCCCTCGAATCCGTGCTTGAACAGGTATGTCTGTTTTCTTCTTCTTTTTCCTTCTTCCTTCTTTGTCTTCTTCGTCGTCTTCTTCTTGTTCTTGTTATTCTTCTTCTTCTTCTCCTTCTTCTTCATCTTCTTCTTATCTTCTTAGTTTTCTTATTCTTATTCTTCTTCTTCTTCTATTTCTTGTTCTTGTTCGTGTTCTTCTTGTTCATGTTCTTGTTGTTGTTCTTTATCTTCTTCTTCAGCTTCATCATCATCATCATCATCATCATCATCGTCATCATCATCATCATCATCTTCTTCTTCTTCTTCTCCTTCTTCTTCTTCTTCTTCTTCAAGTGTCGTGCCTGTTCCAAGACTGGACGAACGTGGTCATGTTTCTCCGTATGTCTCTGTCCATTGTTGCTCTGATCATCTCTGTTTCCGTTATCTGCATCCACTTGCTTAGACTCTCAATGAACGTCATCCTCTGCCGACCTTTACTTCGTTTGTCGTTTAATTTCCTTGTCACTGTGGTATTTTCACAGATTTTATTTCGTATAGTGTGTACGAAAAATTACATCTGCTGACATTTAAGGTTTGTCACTACCTTACTTTATTTATATCTATATCCATTTTCAAAATATATTTTCCAAATAATAAAAATAAATTATAACAGATAATAAAAACAACAATAACACTACTACTACTACTACTACTACTACTACTATTACAACTACTACTACTACTACTACTACTACTACTACTAATAATAATAATAATAATAACAATAACACTAATAATTATAATAATTAAATAATAATAATAATAATCATTATCATTATTACTATAATTATAATTATTGTTAAATTGTCTCAGATTCGAAAAGTCGGCATGAATCGAGCCAACTATCATTACCTACTTGGAACTTTGGTAAGTCCAAATAGTAAATAATAATTATGTCGATAATGAGTAGGGCATATGGTATAACGGTTAGAGCGTTCGCCCTCGGAAATAAGGGCCTGGGCTCAAAGCTCAGGTCAATTAATACGAAATGAATTTCCCTTAAGATCACTTGAAAGTTAATGACATATCGGAGATTGCTGTCAATTGGAGCTATCAACAGCTAATATACGATCAATCATGGAAACAATTAGGATTAAACAATGTATCATTAGCCTCTAAAGCAGTCTCGAAGGCCGTTCGTCGGCAATGGCGCTGATGTTGAAATAGGCATCCCATAAGAAGAGTTAGGAGTTGAATTTAGCGACAGTTTCGTCCCACATAGAAGATCTCACAGGATTTTACCAGTTACATCCACTCATTGCTTATGCATTTCAGTAATTTACACTCCACTGGAAATTCCGTAATATTGAAGATTTCAATTTTATAGATTAAACTAAAAAATGATACTTAATTTTTAAAGATATTAGTCCAAAGAAAAACACTAGATGTATCGCTTTAAAAATAATACATTTTGTCTCACTATTTAGACAATCAACAGCACCATAGGGATCCATGCCTCTAAGGTAAAGCATTGAAAATGTCGAACAAGTTTTTAATTATTTTTATAATTTTCTACATTTATTTTGTATGTACATAGCATTTATGTTATATGAATATTTATAAGTAACTTAATGCGTATTTAACTTAATATAATTTATTTTAGGCATTTCGATTTATTCTGATATATGCAGACAAACACTCTATGTATAGAGTTTAACTCTTTTAAAATTTAACATTTTTTACAAAATTAAACTTTTATTTCATTGCACAATTTTGTTATGAAAGGTGGGCTGGTTCTTACTTATAATTTTTGCTTCCCCGGAAAGCGTTCTGCCAAATCAGCCACAGCCGGTAAAGTAATGCTAATACGGCAATTCTAGACCTGGACATCTCTATAGGTTTATGCATGTGGTTGGTTTGCTTTTGGCAGTATTTCAGATGACACACGTATTTGCTTATCCTTTACAATCGAATTTCAAAATTGAAATTTCAAATAGAAATTTTAGATAGAAATATTAGCTGGTCTACTCTATTTGTATGCTTGATTTCAGGCTATAAATGATCTTGATTTGCACAACTTCCGTCGAGGCGGTGCCAACATAACGGGGTTTATTTTGTCTGGCGCCAAATATTTTGGGCTAGAAAGACAGAGCAAGGAAGCCCCTAAGAGATATCAGCGGAATGAAAGAAGTCGGTCCAGTAGTTTCTCGGTAACGAGTCCGTTTATTTCCTCCCGTTTCGTTTCTTAGTGTGACACAAATGTTAGTGATTTTTTAAGTAACGTATAGTATGAGAACAAGTAGATGAGAAGCAAGAACTGCAGTTTGCTCAAGGTAAGCATGTAGCAAACACTAAATTATTGAATTTCGTCACCACTGAAGTAGGCTTTCAAAGAGACGAGGATTGTTTGAATTTTATTTACTTTTTATACAATTGATGGTTTGAAATTTAAAGTTGACTGACATGCACGAAGAAAGGTGAACATTGTTTGATAGATTGATTGATTGTTCTTTGGATTACTCGCTTGTTTACCTGTTTGATTGATTAAATTGAATAAACGACTGATTGGTGGACGAATTGATTTGCAATACTGATTGACTGACTGATTGATTGACTGATTGATTGATTTATTAACTAACTGATTGATTGACTGAATGCTTGATTTATTGCTTCATACATCGATTGATTGATTGACTGATTGATTGACTGATTTACTGGGTTATAGATTGATTGACTGACTGACGGATTGATTGACTGACTGATTATTGCTTCGCTCATCGATTGATTGATTGACTGATTTATTGATTGAATGACTGACTGACTGACTGACTGACTGACTGATTGACTGACTGACTAATTGACTGACTGACTGATTAATTGCTTCACTCATCGATTGATTGATTGATCTACGCTCAGCTGGAGACGATACTGAGCCTGGACGCACTTGAGATGTTGCACAGATCTCTGAGCGCAATGCTGCGGCACAACCCGGTCGTGTTCAAGTCCAGGAGAGGCGAAGTGTTCACTAACGGCGACAGTAATGTCGTCTGCAGGTCCGACAAGCGAGAGACACTGCTTCATGGGCCAGCCATTGCCGAAGAACTGAAAAAGGTGTTTTTATTTATTTTTCATTATTCATCATCATCATTCTCCCTTGAATCCCAGTTTTACTAGGGTCGGGATACGAATAGACTTTCTCGAGTCCTACCTGTCCTCTATTTTATTGTTGGCTTATTGTTTTATTTGTTATTATTAATTATTATTATTATTTATTTCTTGCCTGACTGTTTTTTGATCAGCGGACCGGCACCGCTAAGGGTCTTTGTCTTTCTCTTCAGCACATATTTTTCAGATCGTTTGGGGTAAATCGATTTGTAGTGACATGTGATGGAGGGACGTCCCTGTCATCATCCTTCTATGAGGAAACTGATGTTAAACCTTTATTATTACTACTATTATTTATTATTTATTATTATTTACTTTTAAATTATTAATTAATACTATTAATTTATTATTTCTTGCACTGCCTTCTAGTGCTTAGGAGCGAATGTGGGAGTGGATGGGCTTTGTATACATGTATACAAGGCGCATGCACTCCTGCCGCCCTTATGGTATATTTTTATGGTCCTTGTTTACTAGCCTCCATTATTTTGTTAACAATGAAGGGACATATGCCCTAGTCTAAAAATTTAACCAATAAACGGATTTGTATTCAATGATTTCTCCATCTACTGGGAAAATCACCTCTAAAATTTGCGAAACTTGCAATGTGCGAAGAAAATAATAATTATTTCAAACCATGAATTAAATTTTACGCAACGGCGTTAGGTTTGAGTGTAACTAAAAATATTCTTAATTTTGTCTCTTCACTAAGAACTCACACTCGAAACCTCCTCCAAGTAAATATGTCTCAAAAGAGGCTCTGTTTCTATTCTTAAAGACATAGTTGATTCAATTGCCCCAATTTCAGCCTATCAGCCCACAGTAAAATACTGTGCAAGAAACTGAAAAGGGAATTTGTGTGCTTGCCTGTTTCGTAGTTTTTGATCTTTAGTTATATTATTTTTTATTTATTTTAGTTTTCAGTAATAGTAAACAGGCATAGTGAAATGATCGACTACGTTGATATCTATCACTTTCAATACCACATGTTTAAATCGTTCTATTCAACTTTGACCATTTTCCGTTTAACCAGTCCAGTGAATGTCCGAGATTTTACTTTCAGATCAGCGCGGCCTGGGTTCGACTTCACGAGATTTCAACTCACCTCAAGATCTGTCATTTAAAACTTCATGACGTTACCCCTGCGCTATTATTAATTTAATTCTTACCCTTTTATCAGTTTGGTAATTGGTTTTAGATTTATTTTGATAGATAAATTTCACTGGAGCCTCGGGTCCTGTTTCGTTCAACAGTGCCGGAGAGAGAGTTAACTACGAACTGGAGGTCTGGGAGCTCAATGGAGAAACTTCAAGAGAAAAGGTAGAGCATATTCCTCGATCCTTACTCCCTGGTATGCTGTCTGTGAATCTCCCTGAAGATAATTATAGTAATAACAATGAGATAATAATAATAATAATAATAATTATTATTATTATTATATTATTATCAATATTATTATTATTATTATTGTCACGGAATGGGTATCCGTAGCATAAATTTCACTTCGACATAAAGTTAGGAACTATCAGCTAAAACTCTATGTGAAGTGGACCGCGGTTCAATTTCAGCTTTAATGGTTTTTTTTTCTTTTTAAAGTACTGAATTATTGGTTTCCTACTAATTAATAGATAAGATATTTTATAGTAATATTAATGAACAACCCAAAAGCACTGTTCGCATTAGCATATGCAACGATAGCAATGTATTAACTTAAAACCTTCGTGTGAATATAAAAATATTAATTAAATAACAGAAATAAGGTGTGAGAGAAGAGAAAGGAAGGAAAATAACGTAGAACACAAAAATAGACAGAAAATAGAACTAATATTAAATATAGTAGTAAATCCACAGTTTTCAATTTATAGTTCATATAGACAAATGTATCAAACACAGTTCAAGCACACAATGATATCAAACACTGTTCATATAAATCATAGCTAAAGAATAAGAGATAATATAATAATTATGCATTCATATTTATGCAGAAAATAATATACACCAGAATCGTAGAAACAATATATCTATATATATATATACACATACACACACACACACATATATATATATATATATACATATATATATATATATATATATATATATATATATATATATATATATCTTGAAACAAATATCAACTAGAACTGCTGAGACGCAGGTAGGCCTATATCTAATAAAACAAACCGGAAGAGAATCTCATATCACTCCACCAAATGAGGGGAAACACAGTTATAAAGTGTCCTTTCAAACTCGACCAGGAAAGGACTGTACTGTTCACAAGGATTTAAGTATTTGGTACACCCTTAACAACCTGTACGCTACCGATGGCTATAACAGTTCACCTGTACCGTGAAACCTAGGTTTGTTAAATTATATTTCAGAAGATACTTTCTAGAGCCTCAGGTAACCCTTTCCAACACGAGGAAGGCCTTACCCGGGCAAGTCTTACCAAGTCCTACACGGGCACTCTATGAAATTTCAAATACTCAAACACATCAGTACATGATTACCCTATCTGGTTCAAGGTTTACACACAATGTCCTAATTTAACTTTATATATTGTACAGTACCTTTGTCCTCAGCAATCCTAAGTAAAATGACTTGCCACCTCTGGAGTCTAGGGCAAAACTACAGTTTTTTAACACAACCCTAACATAAAAGGCTTATACGTAAAATAGTAAGTTAAACTTAAATAAAAGTCCGTTCCATACTTAGTTAAAGCTTAAACATTAAATTTCGAATAACATAGGTCTTCCCATCAACGACTCCAGAGGGCAAGTCAAGGGAAATATATATACATCAACTAACTTAGGATTAGACTCCAAGGCAGAATGGAACATAAATACTAAGCAATATCGATAAATGAATGCCACAGCTAACTCTATTAGCTGAAGAATTTCGCTATCATTAAAAGTCAGTCAGGCGTATCTGGCCAGTCTAAAGTACACGGCCAATATCGCTATAGCAACATCTAGCTTTCTGACAATTATATTATTATTATTATATTATTATTATATTATTGTTATCTGCAAAACATGCTTATATGTTTTACTAATGATTAGTAATTCATTCATCAATTAAATCAGTAGATCATTAAGCTGACATTCCCTGACATCATCCTTGTATTAGGAAACGGACGTAAAACGTTAAATCTTTATTATTAATAAATGATTTAATAACCTCAAATCATCTCAATTGATTTGAAATATTCTTACAATAATTATTTAAAGATAAGTTTCTAAAACAAAAAGTTTCAAGTATTGTCTACTTGTCTGCAACCTATTAATTTTAACCTAAATTTTATTTTCAGGTATCATATATTTTATTTTATGTTCAGGTAACCCAGGAGAATTTCGTGACGCAAACTGCGTCATCGCATATATGGCGAAGACGCCCGTGCTTTTAAAAGTGCTAAATAAATCTAAAAAGTGCTATATAAATCTAATAAATTTAAAATGTCAATAAATATGCATAGTTAGCTTATCTAGTAAAAGGCAACAAATTGTTCAGCTATAGTACCTGGCTTTTATATCTACTTTTTTATTCGTCAGCATTTGACAGGAAGAAAAATAACAGAAAACAAATCAAACAGTACAAACATAAAAAGTAAGATAAAAAACATCATAGTAAATCGAAATAAACCACCACCAATTACTTTTGCTTTTGTATGAATCTTTCACTACCAGGTGGCGCTTTGGCACTCGAGACGGGGACTGAAGATATTCAAACCACGAGAAGAGTGGGGCGAGAGATCAACTGACTCACAGAACAACCGAACCCGCCTAGTTACCACTATCATAGTATGTACTAGACTAGTTACCACTATCATAGTATGTACTAGACTGGTTACCACTATCATAGTATGTACTAGACTAGTTACCACTATCATAGTATGTACTAGACTAGTTACCACTATCATAGTATGTACTAGACTAGTTACCAGTATCATAGAATGTTCTAGACTAGTTACCAGTATCATAGTATGTACTAGACTAGTTACCAGTATCATAGTATGTACTAGACTAGTTACCAGTATCATAGTATGTACTAGACTAGTTACCAGTATCATTGTATGTACTAGACTAGTTACCAGTATCATAGTATGTACTAGACTAGTTACCAGTATCATAGTATGGACTAGACTATTTACCAGTATCATAGTATGTACTAGACTAGTTACCAGTATCATAGTGTGTACTAGACTAGTTACCAGTATCATAGTATGTACTAGACTAGTTACCAGTATCATAGTATGTACTAGACTAGTTACCAGTATCATAGTATGTACTAGACTAGTTACCAGTATCATAGTATGTAGAGATACGTATAGTTTATTGTGCAGTGTATACGGTTTGTTCAAAGAGAGATCATCTATTATATTTTCTCAATCACTATGGTAGTAGTGGAGGGGGGGGGGGTGAGATGTTAAACAAACCATTTTAAAAGCATAAAATTGCTTCATTAAATACAATTGCACATTATTAAATTATAATTTAAATTAAATTATTAAATTATTAAATTATATTTTAATAATATGCAATTTTATTTAATGAAGCTGGGATCGATAATTCTCGACCCCCAGCGGATCGAATAAAGCTGGTAAAGCAAATGTTGACGTCAGTTTCCTCACTCGAAAGCGATGTCAGTGTCGGCCCAAGATAGAAAAGAATAAAGATCGAATAGAAATGGACTGGTTGAACAAGGAGCTCTGGCTGGCTTGTCTTAGATCAGTGCTCTCTATTGAGCTAGACTAATGATGACTTTATGTCTGTGGCAGAACCCTCCCTACATGATGAAGCGCA
The DNA here is from genome assembly GCA_905160935.1 of Enchytraeus crypticus. Taxonomy (NCBI): domain Eukaryota; kingdom Metazoa; phylum Annelida; class Clitellata; order Enchytraeida; family Enchytraeidae; genus Enchytraeus; species Enchytraeus crypticus. Next base: position 1,363,741 of record CAJHZI010000495.1, on the reverse strand, counting down.
AGCAGCCGGAAGGTCAACCCAAGCTTCAGGGCAACGACCGGTTCGAGGGTTTCTGTGCTGACCTCGCGGAAGAGCTGGCGAAGAAGATGAACTTCACGTATGAGATACAGCTCGTCAAGGATCACGTGTTTGGCGAGAAGCTAGCAAACGGCAGCTGGACCGGACTCGTGGGTGAACTGTCGAGAAAAGTAAGAAGTGAAACATTCCAGACAATTAAGAATCTCAAGAATTTTTTCTTGTTTGATTGGTTTGAATGATGATTACGAGTTGTTGAGTTCAATTCTTCAAAAATCAATTGTAGAATTCAAGAGATGTCCGTTAAGGTTTTAAGGTACACTGTATCATATTCGTTCGTCTCCTGTTATATCTGTATTTTTTAAGGAAACTATGCCATAGTACTAGTTTTGTAGATCACTAAGATCGTAACAGGTACTGCTTTATTTTAAGTTAAGTAATGCGTTAGTTCATATGTTAGGCAGCATTTGTTAAGTAGATTTATTCATAGTATTTGTTAATAAAATAGATTAAGTTATTTCCCTGACATCATCCCTGGATAAGGAATCGGACGTTAAACCTTTATTATTATTATTATTATTATTATTCGTAGCACACTTTCTTATGATGTTTGTATTTAATTTTAAGCACTATAACCTACAACACTTGAAGTAGCGCACTGATCTGTAAGCTCCGTAATATGCGGACTTATCAATAACTTGGTCGATCAGATGTCCGATAAAGGATCAATAGTTGCAGGGTTCAATTCCCAGTTCACTGAAATATACTCCAGAGATGAAATTTGACCCAAAGCCTCTGAAATACTGCATTAATTATAATAATAATACCATTATTCGTTTGTATCAATGATATCTGACACAACGCAGAAATTTGACAGTAAAAAACATTCACTTACACTTACATACAGGTGAACAACACAGTAAATATGCAGCATCAGTATTATCAAAATGAGTCTTTGTAAAGCATCCTCGTGATGAAGTTGTTGTCACTCTTAGTTTGTAGAGTTTTAATAAAGGATAATAAAAGCACTGACGTTATCTCTAATTAGCTTACGACCCTTACGATTATTGCACACTAGGAGACAGACATGGTGATCGCACCCTTGACCATCACATCGATGAGGGAGCGAGTGATTGACTTCAGTAAACCCTTCATGAACCTGGGAATCAGCATCATGATCAAGAAACCTGACAAACAAAAACCCGGTGTATTCTCATTCATGGACCCTCTAGCATTCGACATCTGGATGTGCATTGTAAGTAGTGATGAATATCTAATACGTTCACTAAAGTGTTTTGTCAAATGGCAGATCCCATGTATATATTCTTACTCACAGTCCGCCGTCTTATAGTAATAGTATTATGTTGCTGGAATCATAGATATCATCGAGGTTGACCTTTTAACTATAACATATCCTAAAGCTTTATTGACGTCGTATGGAAACGGACGTTAACCCTTTATTTATTTAATAATAATATAACTATTATTATTTAAATTTGCATTATTAAAGTGCCAGATAAGTCATTTTTTTTTATTTTTTTACTAAATGGAAGGAAAAAGAGGCAGAGGCATGCTTAGATTAGGTATGATAGATGATTTAAAGACCCACTCGTATGTTGCAATGAATAGGAAAGCGGAAAACAGAGAAGAGTGGAGGCGTTATATAACATGGACCTGTCAGTAGGCAGTGCACTAAGAGAGAGAAAGAGAAAAATACTAAATACTTTACCATTTATTTATGTACGTACTTTTGCATGTTGTCCTCTCACATCTGTTAACTGTTTCACATGTTTTCTAACAGGTCGTATCATACCTGGCTGTTAGCGGAGTGTTGTTCATGGTGAGTCGATTCAGCTCGACAGAGTGGCAGATAGAGGAGGGTTCACACGGACCAGTGTTCACAAACGACTTCACCATTCTCAACAGCATGTGGTTTGCTCTGGGCGCCTTCATGAGGAGAGGCTGTGATGTCTGCCCCAGGTAAAATAATCCATCGAAGCGTCGTCATCATTATATTTCATTGAATCCCAGTCATCATCCATTATAAATTATCATTATCAATTATCATCTAATCTATTATTAAGCTATTATTATCATTATTAATCCATTATTATTGTTAATTATTATTATTATTATTATTATTATTATTATTAATCTATTGTTATACTTATCTTCTACTACTAATAATAATAATAATTATTATTATTATTATCTCATTCTTATTGCTATAATTATCTTCCATTGAATCCCAGTTTAAGTAGGGTCGAGAAATATCTGTTAGAACATAAGTGATTTAAAATAAAAATTCCAAGTAAACTAAAAATTAAGGACTTATATGTATTAATTTTCTGTTAATACAGGTCACTAACAAGACATATATTCATTAATTATCTGTTAATACAGATCGCAAACGGAGCATATATTTATTATTATTTATTATTTTTCTGTCAACACAGGTTGCTAACAAGACGCATATTTGCTAAAAAGGACGCATATTTAATAATTATCTGTTAATATAGGTCGCTAAAAGGAGGCATATTTAATAATTATCTGTTAATATAGGTCGCTAAAAGGAGGCATATTTAATAATTATCTGTTAATATAGGTCGCTAAAAGGAGGCATATTTAATAATTATCTGTTAATATAGGTCGCTAAAAGGAGGCATATTTAATAATTATCTGTTAATATAGGTCGCTAAAAGGAGGCATATTTAATAATTATCTGTTAATATAGGTCGCTAAAAGGAGGCATATTTAATAATTATCTGTTAATACAGGTCGCTAAGAAGGCGTATATTTATTAATTATATGTTAACACAGGTCGCCAACTGGACGTATATATATTAATTATCTGTTAATACCGGTCGCTAACAAGACGTATATTTATTAATTATCTGTTAACACAGGTCGCTAACAAGACGTATATTTATTAATCATCTGTTAACACAGGTCGCTAACAGGACGTATATTAATCATCTGTTAACACAGGTCGCTAACAGGACGTATAGTGGGCAGCTCTTGGTGGTTTTTCACTCTGATCATCATCTCTTCATACACAGCTAACCTGGCGGCTTTCCTCACAATTGAACGGATGGTCGCCCCAATCAACTCAGCAGACGAGCTCGCTAACCAAGAGACCATCCTGTATGGCACCCTCAATTCCGGCTCATCAAAGGCTTTCTTTCAGGTTGAAAAAATACTGTTCAACATTTCTTAAGAAAATATATTGATTGTATTGAAAGAGTGCAAAGGAAGGATACTAGAATTATTGCAGAATGTAGAGGTCAAAGCCATGAATCTGGTTTATATGTTTTAGATCTGATTAGTTTAGAAGATTGACATATCAGAGAGGGATTAATTCAGGTTTTTAAAATAATTAATGGTTTTGACAATATCGAGAATATAGATTTTTCTAATTATCTGATCATAGTAGAACTAGAGGACATAGTTCAATATAACAAAGGTAAAGTCCAGATTAGAGATATGAAGAAATTTTTCATTCAAAGGATAGTTATTGTATGTAGTCAGTTAACTCAGTATATGTAGTAGAGGGAGAGTCAGTGAACGTTTTCAATAGTAAGTTAGATAGGTATTCGAAATAATTCTGTCGAGTTGAAAAATTATTATAATTTTGGGTGGGTACAAAGGCTGATCAATGCATGTTCTTTTAATATTTATGTATGCATATGTGTGCATTTGGTTTTTAGGTATTGATTGAGTGTGCACATACAGGGCCTTACAGGCCTGTGTGTATGTGTGTGTGTTTGTGGGAGCATATGTATGTTTTTATATGTATAAGTGTGTATGTATGTATGTATGTATGTAGGTGCATAAGTTATCTGCGAAACAAACGACACAGTATCCATCTGTCGTTGATATGCATCCGTGACAGTAGAATGTGATTTCTTTTTTCATATAGTTACACACATGACATACCGCATGTACTACAGAGCTCCCTTAGCTTAGTTTCTGCTTTTGTAGTTTCGTTATTTCCTCCTTCAATACGTATAATGATATACGCTGTGAATAACTAAATATTACTGTTTCCATGGCACAGCATTCTCAGATACCAACGTATAAGAAGATGTGGCAATTCATGTCAAGTAATCCTCACGTTCTTGAAGCAAGTGTCGAGCAGGGAGTGAATAGAGTTAGAAACTCAAAGGGTTTGTAAGTCTCTTATCATTCAATCAATCAATCAATCAATCAGTCAATCAATCAATCAATCAAGCAAGCAAGAAATTAACCAAACCATCAATCAAGCAATCACTTAAACGAGCAATCAATCAATCAATCAATCAATAAATCAAGCAAGCAAACAAGTAAGCAATCAGTCAAGCAATCAATTAATTAATCAATCAAGCAAACAAGCCAGCCAGCAGTCATCTAATCATAAACAACAGCAGCAATTAGAGAGCTACTATCGTTAATGACAGCATAACAACATCGAGCACTATTGAGCATAGTCAAAGCCGACAAGAAAGAAAACAAATTAGATAAAATATTTCAGTAGCACTAGTTGAAAATCTGAATATCCATGGAACTATGCATACACTATGGTTTAACATTATTTATTTCACATAATTGATTTATATTGTTGGAGTTTTAAGAATTTATAGTAGAATTCGATAGCATGTTAGGCCTATTTATAAATTTACATTTTCAAAGAGTATGGGAACAATTCAGAAATATAAATATTTAGTTGTTTTTAAATATATCGCTAAATTCTTTGGATGTTTGTGCTCTAAAAATTATACAGCGGTTATACATCGTCTTAACTGGAATATTATTGTACTTCTGCAAATAAAAGATCAACGCTCAAGCTTCAATGCACAAACATCCGCAAATACACTTCACAGGACAGGTATCCCGAACATCTATCTGCACCGTTTACTGGACCCCACACTCTGCTTATCGATTTGGAATTGATTTCGTGATTGAGTGCTCGATGCTGTCACGGAAAACATTGCGACTCTTAAACATTACTGGCTCGAGGCAGTGGCGACGTCGGTAAGACACTCGACCGCGGATCAGTATGTGCGGGGTTCAAATCCTAGGCTCGCCCGTCAGCCCGTCGAGCACCCTAGGCTCGCCCCCTAGGCTAGCCTAGGGGCCCGTCGAGCCCCCTAGGCTCGCCCGTCACTGATGTCGCTAACGAGTGAGGAAAATGACGCTAGCATTAGCTTTTTTATAGATCTGTTGGCGATTTATCTTGCGATATCTCAATTGAAAACGAGATCAGGGACGTATTTAGCGAAATGTACTGCAAGTAATTAGAGGTTCTAGTATACATATTATATAGCTATAACTAAAAACAATTGTTTACGGTAGCAAGTTTCTGTAATTTAATTCAGATAGCTTATATTGCATTTGCATATTATGGTACCAGTATTTTTCAATAACCTTGTAGTAATTATTGTTTATACTTTAAGTTTTAACTAAAATATTACGTGAACTTTTCGTTTTCAGCATGGAAATAGTTAACTCTCTCATCATTGGCTGGTTTTTCCATGAACAGGTAAATATGCATTCTTAATGGAATCACCTATGAACGACTACCACAACCAGAGACAGCCCTGCAATACAATGAAGGTCGGCAGTAACTTCGACTCCAAGGGCTACGGCGTGGCTACCTACATAGGATCAGATCTCAGGTAAGTGCTGAAACATACTTGAGTATTTTAGTGCTCATTACACACTTGAGTATTGTAGTGCACATTACACACTTGAGTATTGTAGTGCACATTACACACTTGAGTATTGTAGTGCACATTACACACTTGAGTATTGTAGTGCACATTACACACTTGAGTATTGTAGTGCACATAACACACTTGAATATTGTAGTGCACATTACACACTTGAATATTGTAGTGCACATTACACACTTGAGTAATGTAGTGCACATAACACACTTGAATATTGTAGTGCACATAACACATTTGGGTATTGTAGTGCACATAACACACTTGAGTACTGTAGTGCACATTACACACCGCTGAAATACTTGCGTATTTCAGCGGTGTAGTGTATAGTATACTACTTATTTAGTACTTTGGACGTTAAATTCTTATTGACTGATTGATTTAAGTGTATTGAACAAATATTGAAAGAATCTCAATGCCCTATATACAATACATATGGCCTATATACTCTGCTTGGCTTACATGATTCATGAAGCCTGCTTATTCTACATAGCCTATACATGTATATCCTGCTTATAGTCAATATGCCCTACAAAGTCTACATTCCCTATGCAGTCTACATGATCTACAGTGCATAACCTACTTGTCGGCTGGAGCCAGTGGCGACGTCGGTAAGTTATTCGACCGCGGATCAGTATATGCTTGGTTAAAATCCTGTGCTCGCCCATCACTGACATCGCTTTCGAGTGAGGAAACTGACGTCAACCTTCGCTTTTTTATTTTTAAGCAGTCTAAATATCCCATGAGCCTTGCATAACCTGAATGCTCCCAGTAGCCCGAATGTTCATCGGAAATATTTGAACAGGGATGGAATAAACGTGGCCATCCTGGAGATGATTGAGGAGGAAGTGTTGTACAAGCTGCAGAAGAAATGGTGGTACGACAAAGGAGAGTGTGTGGCCGAATCTGATGCTAAGGTTTGATTGCATTCTTCTACGGTTAGCCTCCCATTGCAGAGATTATAGGCCTGATTTAAGGTCGATGTCCTAGCCTGTAGACGTCAATTGGTGTAGTCGAGCTAAGGAATTGACGCAGGTTACTCTGAGCTTCATTGTTTCAACGTTCAACGTTACCGACTTCGCCACTGGCTCCAGCCAGTGGCGAAGTCGGTAAGATACTCGACCGCGGATCATATGATGCGGGGTTCAAATCCTGGGCTCGCCCGTCACTGACATCGCTTTCGAGTGAGGAAGCTGACGTTAACCGTAGCTTTACCTTTAACGGAGTTTTATCTTAGGCGCAAGCTAGGATTCACATTTTTGCAGTATATTATAGGCTATTGAACGTCATGTCGCAAAGCGTACAAATACTGAGGAATTTCAACGATAAGTATATGTAGTAATTCTGGAGCCGCAATAATATATTTAGTAATTTTATTTTATAATTTCTATTTTATATTTTACAATTGCAAGTAGTTTTAGTTGAACGCAAATCATATTTTCGTATTAAAATGCGACACAATAAAACATAAATAAAACACTGTGCATATCTTTTCTACACTAAATCACATCTGATGACTTTAGCGGTACTTGAAAGTCCACATATGCAACTAAGACGTTCTTGCAGTCTGGATGTGAGAGAGACCAATTACCCAGAATACTTACCATCCAAACTGACTAATAGCGTCGCTTTATTTTAATTCAAAATAAATTCTGGTAAAGAAAGGGTTATACCATATCTGCACAGGGTGGATCTACGCAGAGTTCGCTGTCTCTCAGTAACGTGGCCGGTATATTCTACATACTCATCGCTGGCCTCGGTCTATCTCTGCTCGTAGCTACCTTTGAGTTCTTCTACAAAACAACCATCGACCAAAAACAACGGGTTAGTAGTATTGTAACGATCAAAACTAACGAGTTAATATTATTGTAACGATAAAAAATAACGAGTTAGTAATATTGGAACGACTGAAAATGACGAGTTGGTATTCTTGCAAACGACATAAAATTAGCATTATTTCCTAGCTGTTTCCATATCTCTTGCTTTTTTATCTTACACTTTTCCGTATCTTAGGTTTTGCAGACTTTCAAAATCTAATCTCCGAATGTCATTGAATGTAGAATACTATACACGTTCAGAAATTTCAAATAGTAGAAGAGTCTACTGTATTTGAGGTAAGTTTTACAGTGGCATTTGTGGAAAAAGTAGTATTATATAGGAGAACAAGTCCTATAGAGATGCTAGAGAATTGGATAGCTTGTTCCTAGTGACGACGATTTGCCAAATATCGTCAAATAGCGTAATGGCTGATTCTAAATAGGATTCTATTCGTGTTCCTTCATCCAATGAAGAAGGTTGCTTATTGAAAATATTACAATGATCTTACAATGAGTTCACACCGGATATATTATGCGTAATAAAAAGCAATTTATTTTATTGATACAAAGCTAAACTTACAATGTAAACTAGAAACTTAAAATAAATATAAATAAAATATTGAATGCTGTTTACGCAGAGATGCACGGACAAGTCCAAGTCCTCGACCATTCCATTCTTCAGATATTACCTGACCGCTGATGCTGAACATACCGAAGGGGTAAGTGGAATAGTTGTGTAAACTTGTGCGTAGCATATAGAGTGCGGTGCACGAGTTGATCCTCATCTAAACCAGGCTCGAGTAGACACGTTACATAGAGAGAGAAAGAGAGAGAGAGAGAGGGAGAGAGAGATATGTTTATTTCGACAACAACATTAGTGTAAAGTCGCATACATACAGAGTGTACAAAAAGAGAAATAAAAGTGCAAAATTACAGCATAATCAATGATGCAATTAATTAAAACAAGCCCAATACTATTCAATCGGTCCCTAGTGAGAGCAATGCTCTATCTAGCTAGTCGCTGAGTTACATTAATCCAGGAGCAGGATTGACAGTCCCACGTATCCGATAGGATCACATGACAGATCTAATTATTTTATTTTATGGCTTCGCAATTTTCGGAAGAACACGGTTTATTCCTTTGAACTAATCATTTAAGCTACACTGCGAGGGTTTGGAAGATTTGAATGGCATATACAGTGTAGCTTAACTAAATGTACTAATGTATATAAAATTTAAATGTAAGGAGCTTAACGAGCGTATTTGATAAATTACAGTCTGCCACTTATTTTGGCTTAGCCCTTTACCTCGAAAATAGTAAGTCTAATTAGGCCTAACTATTCAGTCTACAAACAATTGGAAGCAATCATTGTTAAATATTTCCTAATTGGTTCAGCCCTTAGCTAATAGGTCAAGTTACACCTAACTAAACAGCCTACCGACCTCTGTTTAAAGTAATCAGTTTTAACTATTTTCTGATTGGCTCGATGTTCTATTTATAGTACTGTTAGGTGGTCTTTTTCTATTTATAGTACTGTTACGTGGTCTTTTTCTATTTATAGTACTGTTACGTGGCGCCCCAGGCGACAAATCTCGCTGCATCGAGTCTGGATAGGATCAACATCAACGCGCACACGATGGTATAGTCTCGGGTAACCGTCGAAACCTGCGGGAAGAGATTTTGTAAAAGCGATTTCAGATAGAGAGCTATTCTGATAGAGATATTGTGATAGAGAGATATACAGATAGAGTTATTCAGACAGAGATATTTTGATAGAGAGGTATTCTGGTGAAGGTGTTCCGACAGAGATTTACAAATAGGATTCTAAACGAGATTTTCTTTACAAGAATTGTAAAGAGAGAATGCGAAAGAGATCTTCCGACAGAGATTTTCAGAAAGAGATTTTTACTGAGGAGATTATGAGGAAAACTTTCATGAAACAGAATTGATGAAGGGTGTTTTGTGAAAGAGAATTTCTAATTTTCTGTAAATAATTTCATTTAAAGTCTTCATTTTCTGAACTCAGATACTGTAAAAAATGTTAGTTCCTCAAGCATAACATTAGAATATATGAGTGACTTTCATAAATTAAATAACTTCAATAATAGCTGAGTGTAAAAGTGCGTTAGGTAACGTCAAAAAATTTAAGTAGCTGCTTCTAGGGTCCTGGAGCAATTCCTGGCAGATCTGATCAGACAGTAAAATTTCGAACATTCAAAGGACTGGTAATAAGAATAATTGACTGAATCGCTTAATGATTAAACGTGTAGTAAAAAACAATAGATATAATCATAGATGATCATTTCGCTATATTGTGCGCTAAACTTTAACGTTAACTGTGCCGGCATTGGAGCTGTGTGCTTGTGTTCGAAACATAAATTATTTCAATATTTACAATTTTTATAGGTATTTGAGATAGCGTACTTGAGATATCGTTTGTATTTAACTAGGTTATCAAATAATATTTACGAAATGATATCAGGAATAGTGAGCCTATATATTATTTGCATCTCAGCTTTTCATCATTAGGAGATTCGAATTCCAGTATAAACCGTCATTGTATTTGAGAATTTTCACGTTTAGATAAATATTATCTTCAAATCGACAGAAATATTGTCTCTCCTTTTGTAGCATCTGGTTGTATTATTTTTCTGTTTTATTAAACTGTACGAGATTTACCGGTGCAGACTGGCAACAAAGTACTCACTGTGTGAAAAAGTTGTGAATTATAATGAATATTGTTTTTATGACTTAACGGTTTTTGTAAGTTCATTTAACGTGACGCTAGCCAATGTGATATGGCTTATTATATGGCTGAATTATATCACGAAGTAGAAAAAGGCCTCATCGAGGAATAATATAGAAAATAAAATGTCCTATAGATGTGAGCATACCCGTGTTGTGACCGGGTTGTTTGAAGAATAGACAACCGTGTACTGCACGTGTCGTAAAAGGCGACATAAAATTAAGATGCAAACCAACTGCAGAAGTGGCATTCGATTGGTGAGCGCCTAGGCTCCAGAAATTATTATAAAAATTTAAACGAATGGAATGATATGATAATATTGTGATTGGTGTGGGACTGAGAGGATTAGAGAAAGGCTATTCGTATCCCTAACTGTTTAAACTGGGATTCTAGGGAAGATGATAATGATGACGACGACGACGATGATGATGATGATGATGATGATGATGATGATAACGACGACGATGATGATGATGATGATAATTATGATTATGATGATGATGATGATGATGATAATCATGATGATGATGATGATGATGACGCTGATGATGATGATTATACATGTATGAATCAAGACAGACGTTGAAATGCGTGTGCAGAAAATATAAAAATAAATTAAATCCAATTCTGTTTAACTTTCGAAGGGACACTGATATTCATCGATATTTAATTGTATACTATAGAGTTCCGCTATATAATAGCATTAAAGTAACATCTACGAAACAAGTGCAGATGCTTTTCTTCATGTCAGTAAATACTGTAAAATGTTAGAAGAGTATTAGCCAGCTATTCCGTTGCTGGTCCATCAGAAGCTTCTAGATCTCTTAACTACAGGTCACCAGGGCGGGGGGGGGGCTATTGCTCCCCTGCCTGACGCTTCTTGAAGATGATCCTGAGGGGTCGATCAGGCGTCATGACCGTGTTGAGAACTGGCTTTATCTCGTCGTTGCCGCTAAACACTTCGAAGTTCTCAATAATCTGCACAAATAATAATAACAATAGTAATAATAATAATAATAGTAATAATAATAATAATAATAGTAAGAATAAGTTTCAGTCACAGCCGGTGGTGTTGCTGTTCATGCCGCCTCTAGGAAGTTGGATAAATACTGTGATCTGTCCTTAGAATATGAAGTTGTTCCGGTGGCTATTGAAACCATGGGCCCGATGAATCCCGAAGGAGTTGACTTTATTAATGGCATAGGCAGACTTATTGCAGAGCAAACCGGCGATAAGCGAGAGACATCTTTTCTTTGGCAAAGGCTTTCCATGACTTTGCAAAGATTCAATGCAGTCTGCTTCAACAATTCTTTTAAGCCGATTGATGACCTCGAGTAGCCGGGCGGCGATTCAGCACGTATTGCTCGAATCGTTTTTATCAAACCCCAGGTTCTTTACACCGGGGTAAAAAAAAGTAAGAATAATAATAATAATATATAATATATAATAATATATAATAATAAGCCTATTATAATAGTAATAATAATAATAACAACAATAATAATAATAATGAAGGTTTAACATCTGTTTCCTCATACAAGGATGATGTCGGGGAAGTCCCCCATCACATGTCACTACAAATCGATTCACCTCAAACGATCAGAAAAAGAAACATGTGCTGAAGAGAAAGAAAAAGATCCTGAGCGAGTGACAATAAATCAAGTGGTACTTCAATGCTCTGAATTATCTGCAAAAATCAGTAGACAACAACGATGCAGTCTGAGATGGTCCGGATTTGAACTACTGGACCTCTGCTTGTTAAGTGTCCAACCAACTTGGCTATTCAAACTGCAGTAAGGCAGAGAAAATATTAGTTTGAATTAACTTTTCCTTACGTTATGCCAGGTGTTATAAGTTCATCCAGAAAAACATTGTAAGTTAGCATAAATGCATTAACTGAAAACTATTATAAAATATAGTTACTACTCTTACAGTCCATTTTAAAATATAAATACAAAGGTTTGCTAAATGTTGAAAATAAGGTCACCGTTATTATAAAAAAAACTGGTAAAGCTAATGTTAACGTCAGTTTCCTCACTCGAAAGCGATGTCAGTGACGGACGAGCCCTTGATTTGAACCTTGCACATACTGATCCGCGGTCGAATAACTTACCGACATAGCCACTGGCTCCAGCCAGCTCATTGTGTAACCTATTGGGCACGAAGTTTATGAAAATAATACTCACTTGTCAACTAATATAATTATGGATAAGATTGTTTATTTGTGTGTACTACAGCATACAAGTTTTCATATTCGACTATGGCTTGCTGCACTTCTTGGTGTGCCGTGTATATCTTGTGAACCACCTCTTCTTTAATTCCCTTTATCTTTAGAAAGATTTTTTGAATTTGAAATTTGAACTGTTTTTTGGACTTTCTTTTGTTCTGCGGCTTGAATTTGTCTCAATAGTAATCGGTGTTGTCATTGATGACAGTAGCACTTTAATTGTTGTTACGTTGTGGTATATAATTATAAACAATAAACTTAATTCTCTCTCAGTCTATTTCGTTCGTAGTAACGTCTTTTATTTTCACATTTGATGTACATTCCAATCTATCAGCCGTGTAATGTTATGTACTGCACAGTACCGTTGGCTGTACTGTTTCTGGATTTTTGAATTGGGATCGTTTTGGAGCTTCCTTTTGCTCACCGGCTTGGGTTTTTTCAACAGTGCTCGATGTTGTTATGCACGACAGCATCATTCTAATTGTTGTTATTATTGTTGTTATTAAGCCAGCCCGAGTATACCAACCTTTGCTAAGACAATGTACAATTCCTGCTCAGCTAGACGTCTTCCTACAAATAAAATCACACATTAATCCTCAACTAGTTCTGATCAGTAAGAGCATATACTATCATCATCATCATCATCATCATCATCATCATCATCATCATCATCCCTTGAATCCCAGTTTAACCCGGGTCGGGATACAAATAGACTGTCTCAAATCCTCTCTGTCCTAAAGCACACCACCAGCCAATCCCCTTTTTGAGTCTTTTCCATTTGTTTAAATTTTTGTAGCATTTAATTTTTTTTTCAATATTAATCTTAATTATTTGTGCAATGGTTTGGCCAGACTCAACGTTTTTCAGCTTATTTTCAACTACAGCTATTTACCATGAATCTGCTAACTCCAAATATTTTCCGCAGATGTTCGACTAACTTTGACGTCCCTGACATTGCCTTATGGCGAGGAACCGGACGTTAAATTCTTATTGATTGATATTGATTATTCGTATTGATTGATGTTCCATTAAAAGTTATTTTCCGCTAATTCGGCTAGACGGCAGAGGCTGGGGACTTCACTTCCAACTCTCGATTGTATAAGAATCCAAGCAGATTCATACAGCAGCATTCACAACTACAATTAGAGTGTTACTCTCATCAATGACAACATTGGGGCACTGCTGAACCAAATCTAAGCCGATAGAAAAAAGGGGCGCCAAATCGATGCAAAATTCAAAATCCAGAAAGTAAAAATCATTAGCATTACAGTAGGCATCTCAATCATCTAATTCAGGATTTGACACATTCGACTTACAGGTAGCTTAGGAAGATAGCTATGCAAAGCTAATAAAATGGCATCAAAAGTGATAAATAATATTTTACAAACTAAAACTTCGAAGATCAATAAAAGTATTGATGCAAATATGAATTAATGAGTTATATAGACTAATCCGTTTATGATTTTGCTTCATTTTCAAGAATTGTAGAACGTATGTGAGGATGAAACCCGGAGAAAACGTTTCAGTGTAAAAATTATATTTAATTTCTTCAATTAAAATTGCATTATTTAATAAACAGTAAAAATTATTAACAAAATTGCTATTAAAAGATTAAACAAAACTCAATTATAGTTCAACTTTTTCCATTCAAATGTCAACATCGAACACTACTGCAATATGGCCTTAAAACAACAGAAAAGGTTTTAAAATTTCCAGAGAAGCGTGATATTCCAAAGTCAGAAGATGAATTTAATCAACAAGAATATTGAGTTGTGAATCAGTAATTTGGCAAAATCACACAATAGAGAATAAAATAAAATAAATATAAAATAATAATAATAAATTAATGATAATAAAGGTTTCAAGTCTGTTTCCTCATCCAAGGATGATGTCAGGGACGTCCAACTTTGAGCAGATTCTCTACAATATATGATATCCGCGACGTAAAGCTATCATCATCATCGTCGTCTTCGCCGTTGTACATGAAGAAATAGCACACTAGTCAAGACCAATCACTCACCAATGCACATCCTGGGTCCATGACCAAAGATGAGGTTGGGATAGTAAGAGATCGGAGCGTCCTTTGTGGCTCTTATCCATCGCTCCGGCTGAAACTTCTCAGGATTGTCAAAAAGTGACTCATCTCTACCCATTCCATAGATATTGGCCTGACAGTGGGTCTGTATATATATATATATATATATATATATATATATATATATATATATATATATATATATAATGTATATATATATATATAACACGAAATAGCAATCAAGTTATAAAATAATTTTAACTGTAGAAACACATAAAAACGTGAGAAGTGCTTAGTGGAAAAGATAGATTCTACTCCAGTCGGCCTACTTAGCTAATTCAATTCTTTGTTGGTTTACACCGCCGTTACATTGAATCACAACGTTATTCCATTTTTATATTTGCCAGTTCTGAGGAAAGGTCATTATCGCAGTTTCCCTACGATATAAATAGCTATCATCATCATCATCTTCATCATCATCATCATCATCATCATCATCATCATCATCATCATCATCATCATCATCATCATCATGATTCTACCACTGATGCTCTTTTCTCTAGTGTTAATTTATTATATACTGAACATAATCATAAAAACAAGACACTTGGAATATTTTTAGATCTCTCAAAAGCATTTGATACTGTTGATCATAACATTCTGCTTTACAAATTGCATTTTTATGGAATACGTGGTTCTGCCTATGATTGGTTTAACTCTTATTTATCTCGAAGAAAACAATACACCTTAATTGGTGACGGCAGTTCTAGTGTGTTATCTGTTTTTATAATCTATTTGAATGACATTCATAATGCCTGTTCATTTGGGTCCATAAAACTGTATGCTGATGATTCTAATTTGTCTACTGATGAATTGTTTATCTCTGCGAATCTAGCTTGCTCTAAGTAAATGGTTTATAAGTAACAAGCTAACTGTCAATTGCTCGAAGTCTTCGTATGTTTTATTCTACTCCACTAAAGACGATGAAGCTACTATTCGATCCAAAAATTTAAGTATATTCCTTGATAATAACTACATTAATAGAACATATGTTACCACATTCTTAGGCTTAACATTAGATGACAATTTGACTTTTGGTGATCATATTAAATCATTAATCTTTAAAATTAATAATTTTAATAGTAGGTTATACTATCGCAGAGATTTTATTCCCATGAATTGTCGTAGAAATTTATACCTTTCATTGGTGCAATCAAGGACTCAATATGGAATATATATATATATATATATATATATATATATATATATATATATATATATATATATTCCATATTGAGTCCTATATATATATATATATATATATATATATATAATATATATATATATAATTTATGCAAATACGACCAAACAGTTGCTTCAACCCTTACATGTTGCCTGTAACCGTATTCTAAGAACTTTACAGAATAAACTTAAATTTCATAATGTTAAACAACTTTATATGAATTATAATGTACTACCAATTTTTCAGTTTATTCCAATTACTGGTAAACTTGTTTTTAATTGTATTAATTTTCCCGATCTGACTATGTCAGAATCCATGAGATGTATTTTGATTGACAATCAGATTTCGTTTGTATATAATACCAGGCTCTCCGAGACCAATTATTTGTGTGCTAGAACAACCTCAGAATTTTTTTAATCTTATGCCTATAAGTATGTCAATTCTTGGAACCAAATACCTCCTGATATCCGCAGTACGAGGTCTCTAGCTGAATTCACCAAACGTTGCAAATGCATATTGTTTGATGGCTTGTAAATGTCTATATTTTCGTTTTTTGTGTAAATGTTCAGATAGAATTGTGACTTAGCTAACTGCTTTCTAATCAGATTAATTTGTAATTTATTTTCCTTTCTTTTATTTTGTTAATTCTGAGATAAATTTTAATTTCGGTTGATTTTGCATTATACATGTATATGTCATTAATGAGTTATAGACGGTGGTCAGCTAGATAAGATGTGTATCATCTTCCCTGACGGCCTTGTTCTGGTGTTTATAGACTGTTTGACACACTGTGTTCCTGGGAATTTTTTAAATTTTATTTAATTTAAATGTTTATTTATGTTTGCATTCGTCAGTGATTTGGTGTTGATGCTGAAATAAACACATATATCTCTCTCTCTATCATCTTCCCTTGAATACCAGTTGTTCTAGAGTTGGAATTAGACAATTTTGTATGTCCTTTCTGACAAAATACTACAATGAAAAACAAAATTTACTGAAAATATTAAATACACTTTAGAGAAAATATAAACGTAATGAAAATCCTAAGTTTTAGAAAAAATTAAAGGACATTGTATTAAAGTTCATCGAAAGAGAAAAGAGGTAGCCAATTTGCTAAGTACTAACCCTTAAAAAAATAGGTATTTGCTAGGTTAAGTACTAACCCCTTAAAGAGAAAGTAAGGTATTTGCTAGGTAAGTATTAACCCCGTAAAGATAAAATAAGGTATTTGCTAGGTAAGTACTAACCCCTTAAAGAGAAAATAAGGAATTTGCTAAGTACTAACCCCTTGAGGAATTCTATATCCACTTAGTTCGATTTCCTGTGCGATTCGTCTGCTAGTAGCGAACGTTATAGGATACAACCTACAAAAACACAACAATTACAGCATTACAAGTAATTTACTAGAAACGGAATAATAAATAAATAAGTTAATAAATTAAGTATAATCTAAGATAGAGCAGTGTGTACTTTTACGCAGGACTGAGCCTCTAGGATGTCGGTAACTGATTCAGCTCTAGATCAATAGGTGCAGGAATCAAATTCGATCCTCGACCGCTGTCGATAATCTCCTGAGACGGGAAAGTGATTTTATTGGTTTTACATCATTTTAGTTGTTAACGATTGCTAATTTCAGCAGATTAAAACGCACTAGTCTCTTAAATATAGAAATGAACAAAGGTTACGAAAATAAATAAATTAAGGCTCTAATTAATTTTAGTTGAATATTATTACCTGAAACCAAAAACTTTGATATTTAGCAATTACCTGAAAGTTTCCTTGAGACAGGCCTTGATGTAGGGTATCTGTTGAAGATCCTCTGCAGTTATCTGATTCTTGCCGCCAAAAGTTTCCTTGATCTCTTTATAAAGAGAAGCCTGGGAGTCCGGGTTATTAGCGAGACAGTGTAGCATCCACAGGAGACTGTTTGAAGTCTGAAATAGAGAGAGATATAGACAGAGAGAGAGAGAGAGAGAGAGAGAGAGAGAGAGAGAGATAGATAGAGAGAGATAGAGAGAAATAGAGATGAGAGAGAGGGATAACTATGTTTATTTCAATACACTCAAAATGAACAGTGATGTACATAAACAATACCGTTAAAGAGGTCACAAGTAACTTATCTAGTTGACCACCCTCAGTCATACAAATTGAAAAATAACTGAGCAAACGAAAAAAACATTAAGTTGGAGGAATATAGAGAAGGCCAAGATCAAGAAATGAGATCAAGATCAAGAAATGAGATCAAGATCAAGAAATCAGATCAAGATCAAGAAATCAGATCAAGATCAAGAAATCAGATCAAGATCAAGAAATCAAATCAAGATCAAGAAATCAGATCAAGATCAAGAAATCAAATCAAGATCAAGAAATCAGATCAAGATCAAGAAATCAGATCAAGATCAAGGATCAGTCAATGCAATTTCTTTCTTTCTCTCTCTCTCTCTCTCTTTCTCTCTCTCTCAATTGCTAATTTTCTGAAATAGAGATGGAGGAATGTAGAGAGAGAGAGAGAGGGAGAGTAAATAATATAATAATTTAAGAACAGTCAATGTGATTTCTTTCTCTCTCTCAATTGCTAATTTCAGTCTCATTTTAGATCTAAGAAACAGACTCGTACACTAATCAGCTACGACTTGCAATTGTAGGAACACTCTCGCTCTCTCTAGTTTTCTGCAAATTGGCAGGTCCAATGTACATATCGCACTCAAAGTCTGCTTTGGCGCTTTTTATATAACACGTCATAGATTAATTTATTATAATCTCTTCACAAAAGGTAATGCCTATATTATACCGTATATGTGGCCTATGGCTCGGAAAAAATGCGGCTTCTGAGATGGTTTCCAGTTTCCTTCCTCAGTTTTTGCTATGTCGCCTCTCACGACAAGTGCTGTTAACTAACTATCTCATTATCAATTTAAACTTATCAGTCGGCGTATCCCATATCACGCAATAAAAGTAATCATCATGTTACTTTGAAATAAATCACTATGTTGCTTTAAAATGAAGCGCAACATAAAAGAAGAAAGAACTAAATGTGTTCAAACCGTTTCCACAGCACCGGTCATGAGGTCGACACAGTTAGAGGTCACGAGTTCAACATCGAGGTCAGCAAGGTCAAGCAGTGACGTCAGGAAAGAGGCGTGTCCATCTTTTCTTGCACTAGGATTGTTCTGAAGCTCATTTATTTTCTTAATAAGCAAATAATAGTAATAAAACATATAATAATTGTATAGCATTAATATAATATAATATAATCAATTTATCACAGCATACAGAATAATAAGTCAGACACAGACGGAAAGGTACACTATAAAATAGCATGCATGTGTGAAGCGGTAATAAAGACCAAAAGATTAGCACTTAGATATTCCGCAATTATTTGAAAATAAAATTACCAGAAATGATTACTGTTTTTCATTTAAAAAGAAGGAAACAGTAAAATAAAAATAAAAACTAGATTACAATATCGGCATAAAGGAACATCTATGTAGAGAATCAAAGAGAGCGGTGGAAATAATTAAAATAATACTGGTCATCTCAGAAAACTTAATTTTATGTAAGGAGAATATCAAGAAGTTAACCCCGCAAAGAGTTAGCAAGGAGGACTGAGTGAAAAGATCATCAGTAGAGATGTAGTTTCACATTAGTAACTTATACAAAAAACGTAAAGTTTACAGATGAATATAATACATGTAGTTTAGTAGGTTATAGAGTGAATAGCATACTATTAAAAGCAAATATTAACATTTAATAATTGTAATGTTTACAATTTAATAATTGCAATGATAATAAGGACAATTATAATAATGACAATGATAATAATTACAATTATAATAATTGCAATTATAATAATTACAATTATAATAATGACAATTATAATAATTACAATTATAATAATTACAATGATAATAATTACAATGATAATAATTACAATGATAATAATTGCAATTATAATAATTACAATTATAATAATTACAATTATAATAATTACAATTATAATAATTACAATTATAATAATGACAATTATAATAATTACAATTATAATAATTACAATGATAATAATTACAATGATAATAATTACAATGATAATAATTGCAATTATAATAATTACAATTATAATAATTACAATTATAATAATTACAATTATAATAATTACAATTATAATAATGACAATTATAATAATTACAATTATAATAATTGCAATTATAATAATGGCAATTATAATAATGACAATTATAATAATTACAATTATAATAATTACAATTATAATAATGACAATTATAATAATTACAATTATCATAATGACAATGATAATAATGACAATTATAATAATGACAATGATAATAATGACAATTATAATAATTACAATTATAATAATGACAATGATAATAATTACAATTATAATAATGACAATGATAATAATTACAATTATAATAATTACAATTATAATAATGACAATTATAATAATGACAATTATAATAATGACAATTATAATAATGACAATTATAATAATTACAATTATAATAATTACAATTATAATAATTGCAATTATAATAATGACAATTATAATAATGACAATTATAATAATGACAATTATAATAATTACAATTATAATAATTGCAATTATAATAATGACAATTATAATAATGACAATTATAATAATTACAATTATAATAATTACAATTATAATAATGACAATTATAATAATTACAATTATAATAATTACAATTATAATAATTACAATTATAATAATTACAATTATAATAATTACAATTATAATAATTACAATTATGCTAACACTATACATGCAGCGTTGTGATGGCAGAATTTTGAATTTTATTCAATTAAACAACATGGTAAAGGAATCCAATGAGATAGAGCGACTATCTTTTAGCAGACACACCTTGAGGACAAAGGATCTGCCAATGTTGATGACTTCGTCATGATGAGCCTCAAATATCCTCCAGTTCTTGGATCGGAATATCTTGTAGAAAGGAAGGCTGTACATGAGAGGTTGCTGATATTTGAACATGCCCATCAAGCTAATGATGAAGTTCTGCGCCAGCAGGGGAGGGGGAGACTTAAAGCAACCGATACGTTCGTCAAATAACACCGTTCCTATTGCTGTTAGAAATACGAGACAGCAAACTGATAGCTAATCAATCAGTCAATCAATCAATCAATTTGCCAATCAATCAACCAAACAATCGATCAATCAATTAATAAATCAATCAATCGATAAATCAAGCAATAAATCAATCCATCCACCAATCAATCAATCAATAAATCAATAAGAACGTCCTGTTTATCGCCAAAAGGCAATGTCAAGTTCGTTTCAAGCAGACTCTGTATCGATAAGCAAAAAGCTGGTAAAGCTAAGGTTAACGCCAGTATCCTCACTCGAAAGCGATGTCAGTGACGGGGAGAGCACTCTATTTGAACCCCATACCTACAGATCCGCTGTCGAACAACTTGTCAAAAAGCCACCGGCTAAGCCCATATGCTGATATTCTCTATCAGGATTAGAACAACAAAAGTGAATTACAAATCATACAAACACTCCAGTGCCCAATTGAAGATTTTCATTTCCAGGTTTTCCACCAATCCATCGTTCAATTTAACTTCATCCAGATGTCTAATAAAATCTTCTGCCACTTCATCCATGTGACCGACGTAGCCCTGAATGACTCCAACCTTCAAAGTCTTCTGTATCAACAGGGCTCGATGTTTGTACCAGTCCTGTCCTTGTCTACGATACAGTACAATATAGTACAACATAATAGGTGTATGGTACAGTACATAACAGTACAAAGCAGTACACATTTCAGGGGCGGATCCAGGAATTTTTTAAGGGGGGCCCGACATTTTTTTCGAGAGTTCACATTTTTTTGCTTACGCCTTCTTCGGGACCACCAATATACAATATAGAATAAAATAGAGCAGTACAGTTTAGTATAATGTAAATAAATATAATTTATACATGTGTGTATATGTGTATTATATTACAAAAGAAGTATTTCTCAATATGCAGGTATATTATGACATATCGCAGCACAATACATGTCGCTTAATATTCCAGTACAATAGAATTCTGTTCAATTATCTGATCTTTATTCATCTTTCAGTAGGATAGAGATTCAGTAAATATTCCTGTACAAGAAGAGTACTCTTAAGATATAAAACGACACTATAACTCCGTACTTATAAATGTATCATTTATAAATTTATTAATTTAGTTACACATTTATAAAATGTGTGCCTACTTATAAATATGGTTGACTAAAAATTACAACTATTACACAGCAATTCTCAAGAAAGAAAAGAATTACCTTGGTTGTGATATAGACCTACATGTATTTACTGTATATTTATTTTAAGATTAAAAATAATTAGAAATAATGAGATATAAGCAAGTGTAAAATAACAACACATAATATTATCTAAACCTAATTGTCCTACAGTCTGAGAAGAAACAAGTACATTCATTTGAAAGCATTCATGGAAATAAAACTTTATTATTATAACAGAATGCCGTCATCTTATGACGGAAACTTACAAAATCCCACACTAAGCTTTAATTAATTAGTGAATGATTTCTGAACGGACTTCTACAATAAGACTAATCCAATAAGCTGATTGATCCATCCTACTCAACAAGGCTTATGACGACACAAACCAACTCATACTGTCTCCTGCTAAATAATGCTTTCTGGATTTCTGAACAAAAATAGTTGCTTCCTTTTCCAATTCCAATTTTGCCCCTTGTCAATGTAGGGATTCTGATCTATTGCATGGAATAGCAGAGTTTATACTATCTTTATTTCACCAAATTCATGGCACATAACACATAGGAAACACATACAATAGAAATCAAACACAACATAAATCAATATAAGGAAAATAAAGAACATAAACAGTAATATAACTAGAGCACTAAACGCAATCCCTTTTCAAATATCATTAGTATTAGTTATTATTAGTATTAGTTATTATTAGTATTAGTTATTATTAGTATTAGTTATTATTAGTATTAGTTATTATTAGTATTAGTTATTATTAATATTAGTTATTACTAGTATTAGTTATTAATATTAATTATAGCAGTTAAGGATAAGTGAACAACTCAGTTAAATATTATTTAAATGTGATACAAACCCGTTAACCATTCCAAGCTCCATACCACGCCTCCTTCTATACTCCGCCATCGGTTCCATCTCAATCCTATTTGGGAACTTTCCATCAACCTGAATGACCTTGAGGTACTCCTTTGGATCAGATATGACCACGTGTTCCATGTGGCCAATCCTTTCCTTGTAGATCCTTCCATATTTGTTTGCTCTCAGCTGCATTACCTGCACAACAATATTTGAAATATTTTAAATATTTTAAACAATATTATTTAATAGTATTAATATTAAATAATATTTTATAAAAGTTAAAATATTTTAAACTTCACATCAGTATTCATTATTTGTACATCAATATATATTTCACCTGCCTTGAGAGCTAAATTCCTTGAGTCAGATATGTAAAATAGCTAAATGAAGCAAACGTTGAGTCTAAGCCCACATATTGGCAACTTCTTTCTGTCTCTCTCTCTCTCTCTCTCTCTCTCTTAGTGCACACTGCCTAACGGCAGGTTCATAGCATACAACTCAGTACAACTCATACAACAAACGTTACATCTCCAATAATCTTTTCTATGATTAACCTAATTAATTAGCGACCGTAGTATCTGAATATCTGTAAACACATTAAATATGCGCAAACCTCGAACATTTTGTTGAACTTGAGTCCGTTCTTTCCGATGAATTCATTGAGGGTTCCAATCAGGGGGTATCCCTTAGGACCGGGAATAGATGAGTAAGGCTTCAGTTCTCCATCGACGACTTTCAGATTTGAGCTGGAAGAGATGGAGTTGCCTTCACTAGCAACGCCTGTGTGGGACTGGAATCTCGAAGTGGTCATCGGCAACGAGCCAACCTGAAATATGAGACAAGTGTTCCTAGCAATCAATCAAGCAATCAATCAATAAGAATTTAACTCTACAATATTAGAGTGCAATCGCTACTGTATTAGGGCGCAAATTAAAACCCGAAGAGGTAGCGAATATTGCGATAGTACAACTCTACTGCTAAATAACCCAGAGTTCAAAGGATCACAAGAGAGAGAGAGAGAGAGAGAGAGAGAGAGAGAGACAGAGACAGAGACAGAGACAGAGAGAGAGAGAGAGAGAGAGAGAGAGAGAGACAGGCACATGAAGAGACCGAAAGAAAAAAGAAACAATTCCTTGTGCTTACCAATAATCAAGCTCATTAATTAATTGGTTGGAGCCAATGGCTATGTCAGTAAGATATTCGACAACGGATTAGTGTGTGCGGGTTTAAATCCTAGGCCATCCAGTCACTGAGTGAGGAAATTGAAGTTAACATTGGCTTCACCAGCTTTTTACATTTTAAAGCTAAATTAGTATGAAAGGCGATCTCTAATTGCAAACGTTATCTAGGTCACTGGAAGCGGTAGAAATGGGACTCGGAAATGACAGAAAAGACCAACCCACAATGAAAATTAAATAAAAAATAGTAGAGAGATGTTATTAGATATAAATATACATATTTATTTTATATATATATATATATATATATATATATATATATATATATATGTATATATATATATATATATATATGAGTGTGTGTGTATGTATATTACATCAAGAAATTTAAAATCTTTCTACTTCTTCTTCCCTTGAATCTTGGTTTAGCTACGGTCGGGAAACGAATAGTTCTTTTCCACTTCTCACTGTGGGGTTGGGAACTTTTTCATTCGATTTAGAATATTTTGTAGCAATTTCTGGAGCCTAGGCGCTCACCAGCCGAATGCCCTTTCAGACGCTAATTTTTATTTTGGTGCATTGTCGCCTTTTACTACACGAGCAGTCTACGGTTGTTCTATTCTTCAGTAACCCGGACATAGCACGGGTAATTATGAATATTTATATAAAATTTATATTTGTAAGGATACGTTATTCATTTTGTAAATGCATGATTGAATTTACCTGCCGTGCCACAGCTTCAGTCACTGAAAGATAACGTTTAAACATTCTGACTTAATGATTTTGTTCAATTGTTCAATCACTAGACGTAAAAATCTCTCATATCACATGTATCCGTGTCATATACATATGTGTCAGAAAGCAAATGTCAGCTCTTCAATCTGAGTTCCTTATTAGTTCGGACTGAGAGCGCATGTGTGTGTGTGTGTGTGTGTGTGAGATAAATCGAGAGAGAGAGATAGAGAAAGAGAGAGAGATAGAGGGAGTCTAGCAGTTTTGTCTACAATGAACTAGCATGCTAGCGACCATTCTCAAAATTTTTCTACAGTAAAGTACGTCGGAATTTTGTCGGACAATATTAGCCTCAAATCTTGTGAGATTGTCGTTTATTTTACTACAATTATCTTACTACTTAACTATATTTAATTCCTATTTTGACTCGACGGAGACCTAGACTCGCGTAGGCCTATTTTTATGCGCCTATATTGAAGGCATAGATATAGGCCTACAGGCACAACCAGGTGTTAAAATATTTCCATTTTATCATGATGTGAAGTAAAGCTGGTAGAGCTAATGTTAGCATCAGTTTCCTCACTTGAAAGTGATGTCAGCGACGGACGAACCCAGGATTTGAACCCTGCACATACTGATCCGCGGTCGAATATCTTACCGACATCGCCACTGGCTCCAGCCATTTAGACCTTTAATACCGTAGAACTATATTGGAGAATGACTATAATAATGTAGTCTTATTTTGATGGAAGACTAAATTGACGTAGGCCTTTACCGATGTAAGCCTATGTTGAGTCGTCCTGCTATGATGTAGGCCTATTTTTACGTGGACATGTAAAATTTAGGCATATTCTGATTCATATCCCTGCATATGCGTGCTTAATGTTGTCATGGACGACAGTAGTACTCTAATAATTCTGTTGTTGTTGTTGCATTGCTAGCTACAGATCGCACTGGGTTATCAAACCAGTCATTTTAAACTTAACTGAAAGTACAACGCGATGGTAGACGGACACTATTTCTTACCAAATAAAACAAACTACATTTTCTCATTGAACGTTAGACGACAGACACATATTGCTGTTAGATGTTTACAGGCCCATTGTAGATAATCTAAAACATCGGGCATGGACAGGAAATCAATGAGGCTCTTCAAATCATTAATCAATTTACTACATGTAATTAATTCAGTAAAATACATTCATTCAGTAATTAATCATGAAGCATCCTTTTACATGAGTTAATAGCGATATCTGCACAACATTTATCAGTGATCATTCACAAGTACGCCAGAATCTTTTATGACGATTTAGGAATAAGATCAGACTCAATCATGGCATGTATCCTAACCTAGAAGCTCGGCCAATCAATATCGTATTCACGCGCACACTTTCATCCGGTCCTGAAATTTGAGATTTTCTTATTTTTCTGTGCAAGCAGTACATCGTGTAGGCGGCTTTTAAATAGTTTAGCAATGTAACTGTAAATATTATCTATAGACTACGTCAGAATAGGCCTACAATTTAATATTCTATTAGAACAAGAAGATCCCATAAACCTGGACGAGTAACTTTGTGAAGAAAACATATCAACAGGAATGATACACAGCGGTAAACACTGAACAAATCATATACTT
Source organism: Enchytraeus crypticus (assembly GCA_905160935.1). Taxonomy (NCBI): domain Eukaryota; kingdom Metazoa; phylum Annelida; class Clitellata; order Enchytraeida; family Enchytraeidae; genus Enchytraeus; species Enchytraeus crypticus. Next base: position 1,337,249 of record CAJHZI010000495.1, on the reverse strand, counting down.
AAATATAAATAAAACAATAGACAATACAGATATCTGTCATTGTTTTATTAACCATCCTCTAAACGATATGAAGTCATTTAATCTCAGCTAAAGCGCAAGTTAATAAAAGTTACCATGTATGATAGGCCTAATACTAGTTAACATGTAGCTATCTTAACATTTTTGTCAACAGCAGTTAACAAGAATGTAAAGGCAAGTTATCATTTTATTTATCTTAGTTTTAGTTATCACATGCCAACATGAAAGTTACCATAGAGTTTACACAGGCAACACCCTCTAGTGCAAACAGCACAAAAAGTGCAATTATTATGTAAAGAATATTTGAGATCCAAACATTTTTCTGTCCGAAAGGGTATTCGATTGGTCGATTACCCCTTCTGGAGCCTAGTCGAAGAAACACTAGGCTCCAGAAATTGTAACAAAATTTTCTAATCCCGATCCTAGTTAAACTGGAATTCAAGCGAAGACACGACGATGATGATTATATAAAGAATATTTAAAGACACAAGAGGCCTAAAGACTGCAATATTATTATCCAATTACGCACAATCCCTTCAGCTGTAGAGCATCCTTCTTCCTTCTTCGCACACACATCTAGCAGTCCAGGTAAAAGAGTCAGTACACACATCCTTCAACTAAAACAGTGTGTGAAGTTCACTTCAATATCGAAAAAAAATTCACAATTACTATTATAACTGAGGGTGGGGGCGGGATTTTGCGCACTCGGTTTAGCTGCGTGTCAGCTGACGAAGTTAAGAAGCGTCGCGCACAGTTAATACTTTGAGTGACCATCTTGGAAGACCCAGTGTTTACAGCTTTGAATGAAAAAATCCCGAGGGTGTTGGAAGGTTATTTTTAAATACGCACCGGCATTGATGCGCCAACAAAAGGCAACGATTACTAATAACCCCGGCGAGGAATGGAGGAAATAAAGAAAACTACAAAAACAGTAACTAAGAAAGTAAACTATGTAGCACATGCGGTACGTCATGTGTGTAACTGTACGAAAAACCAAACAATCGTGTCCAATTTGTTTCAACACTACTTCAAAACTGATCAACATATCGACACTTAAAAAGCTAAAAAAGCTGGTAAAGCTAATGTTAACGTCAGTTTCCTCCCTCGAAAGCGAACTCAGTGATAAAAAAGCCCAGGATTTGAATCCCGCACATACTGATCCGGGGTCAAGTATTTTACCGACATCGCCACTGGCTCCAGCCGGTAATAATAGCTCAGGCCGCTGGAAGATCACTGAACTTACATCAAGAAGATTTAATCGACTGTATCATCATCTTCAGTTGTCAGAGTAGATTTAACAAGTGGCACATCACACAAATACTAACATTCACTCATCGCAGTTCAATATTAAAGTAGCAAAAAACAACAACTCGATAGAAAACTCCTAACAACTAAAACTGTTATTCAGACTTCACTTTCGCTTTGAATAACTTCGACTTTATAATCAACAGTTTCTCTTTGACGTTGGTCAACAAGCCCTTTCGTTTGCTCAAATCTATCGCTATGAACTTGCGGGTGGTGAGGTTGTGTATGGAACCGAAGAGTATGGCCATGACAGTACAGGCGAGACAGATGACGTTGTAGGGCATACTAAAGTCAGGGGTAGGCAGGGTGATCAGCAGACACTCCGAGTACAGACGAATAAATCTACTCCTATCACTGGTCCTCACCGAGACGAAGGCTTCCCTTGAGGCAGGTAAAGGTTCTGACCTGTTTGTTGCTGCGTTAGACTTTGATTGCAAGTGCTTCAGAGAAAGTTGAGCAAACTCTGAAGCAGACATGACCTCGGCATATCTGGAACAGTAGTTAGCATAATGGTAATAATAATAATAATAATAATAATAATAGTAAAGGTTTAACGTCCGTTTCCTAATACAAGGATGATGTCACGGACGTCCCCACAGCACATGTAGGATACTGATTAGTAGTAATAATTGACTGCATTGTGGAAATAGTATTTGGTTACTATAGCACACTTACTACAGTTTTAAATGTAATATTAATTGTGTTAAGTAAAAATACAAATAAGAACAAATCTGTATTAAGAACAGCAGCGAATAAAGCCTTAAAGTCTAATCATAAGGCATTACAGTCTAATTACAAAGCCTTAAAGTCTAATCATAAGGCATTACAGTCTAATTACAAAGCCTTACAGTCTAATCATAAGGCATTACAGTCTAATTACAAAGACTTACAGTCTAATCATAAGGCATAATAGTCTAATTACAAAGCCTTACAGTCTAATCATAAGGCATTACAGTCTAATTACAAAGACTTACAGTCTAATCATAAGGCATTACAGTCTAATTACAAAACCTTACAGTCTAATCATAAGGCATTACAGTCTAATTACAAAGACTTACAGTCTAATCATAAGGCATTACAGTCTAATTACAAAGACTTACAGTCTAATCATAAGGCATTACAGTCTAATTACAAAGACTTACAGTCTAATCATAAGGCATTACAGTCTAATTACAAAGCCTTACAGTCTAATCATAAGGCATTACAGTCTAATTACAAAGCCTTACAGTCTAATCATAAGGCATTACAGTCTAATTACAAAGCCTTACAGTCTAATCATAAGGCATTACAGTCTAATTACAAAGACTTACAGTCTAATCATAAGGCATTACAGTCTAATTACAAAGACTTACGGTCTAATTACAAAGCCTTTCAGTCTAATTACAAAGCCTTTCAGTCTAATTACAAAGCCTTACAGTCTAATTATAAAGCCTTACAGTCTAATTACAAAGCCTTACAGTCTAATTACAAAGTCTTATAATGTAACTACAAAGCCTTACAGTTTAATTACAGAGTATTACAGTATCATTACAAAGCCTTACAATCTAATTACAAAGCCGTTATTTAATGACAATTAAAGTCTTAAAGTAATCAAATTATAAACATAAGGCAGGCATATTACTTAAGTGCATATTAAAAGTTAACTATACATAGTATAGGGAGCCAGGGAGCATAGTGTAGCTCCAACATGAAAGGATTAATTGACTGATTACTGAACGACTATCAATACCTCACATGCAGCAGCTCACCAGTCAGAAGAAACTATTCATCAATTGTTTGATTGATTCAACCTTAAGTCGACGATTAATTATTTGATTAATATTAGATTAATCAATCAATCAATCAATCAATAAGAATTTAATGTCCAGTTCCTCGCCATAAGGCAATGTTAGGAACGTCAATACCTCTATTGACATTTATACCTCTAGAAACTAGTCATCAACTGCTTGATTGATTCATCCTTAAGTTGACGATTAATTAATTGATTGATATTAGATCACAGTCTATACCTCTCGTGTATCAGCAGCTTAAGCCTCAGAGGAAACTATTGATCACTTGACTGATTGATTCATCGTGAGAATCAATGATCGATTAACTGATTGATATTTGATTACAACCAATACCTCTCATGTAGGAACAGCAGCTTAAGCCTCAGAGGAAACTATTGATCTGATTGATTGATTTACTATTGATCCATTGATTGATTGATTGATCGTGAGAGCTAATGATCGATTAATTGATTGATATGAGATTACAATCAATACCTCTCGTGTAGGAGCAGGCTATCACTAAGCCCAGGAGGCAGACGAGTGCTGACAGCGGCTGATGGAATGTAGAATCCATGATTAGCGTCCGGTGGATACTCCATCCATCTCAACAGCGACTGCTCAAACTGGTAGCTGAGGCGAGTCACTGAATGACGAGGTAGTCTCACAGCGAGTTCAAGCTGATAGGATTTCTGTCTGTCCTTACCCGGCACATAGTGCAATAGCGCTACCATCATACAACAAAGCACAGTATAAAATGCAACAGAGCTACCATCATACAACAAAATACAGTACATAGTGCAACAGTGCTAACATCGTAAAAAAACATAAAATATAGTGCAAAAGTTCGAACATCATACAAAAAACACGATATGCAATGCAACAGTGCTACCATAACACAACAAAACACAGTATATAGTGCAGCAGTGCTACCATCATAAAACAATACTCATTGCAGCAGTGCTACCATCATAACATGTATATACATATATATATATATATATATATATATATCTATATATATTATATATATATATATATATAGATATAATATATATATATATATATATGCTACCATTAAATACATAGTATAGCAATGCTACCATCACACAACACAAAACATCGTACAGCAGTTCTGCTATCATACCATAGCCGCACAGTCTATGGAGTGAACAGGTATCCACAAGCTGAAACATATTTTTATAAATGGTAAAATACTCATAAAGAATAAATATGCCAAGCAGCAGTTGCAATATTAAACTGATATATATTAGATAAACCATCTAAAGCAATCAGTCATTACCAGGCTTCAGTTCAATCACGTCCAAGGAGTCAGTCGATACTCTAACGTTGGACGGGGTCGAGGTGTCGGTTGATTGGTTGAAGTAGTCGACACGCAGCGTGTGTAGATAGAGACGTAGGTACCAGGGCAGAGTGGCCTGGTAGGTTATCAGCAAATCTGTGTCTGCATTGTTGTGCAGTAGGCACATTATCCCGCCCCTATAGCGTCCAGAACCTGACCAACAAATAGACATAGAAGGCAATGGAAAACTATCAGAGAACGTCTTGTAGAGAGACATCAATTCTCTTATCAGTTCATATCTACTAGGGTGGCATAGCACAACTTAAGGTTTCTATCCCGTCTCTATAGCGTCCGGATCCTGACCAACAAATAACAAGCTAATGTAAAAGCTAATGTTAACGTCAGTTTCCTCACTCGAAAGGGATGTCAGTGTTGGGCGAGCCCAGGATTTGAACCCAATACATACTGATCCGCGGTTGAATATCTTACCAACATCGTCACTGGCTCCAGCCATAGAAACGCAGAAGGCAATGGAAAACCATCAGAGAATCTCTTGTTCTACATCAATTCTCTTATCAGTTCATATCTACTGGGGTGACAAAAAAAAATAGCACAACTTATGGTTTCTTTTTATAGCACAGCAACACCGAGAATAGTAATGCCGCCGCTAAGATAAACTCATAACTAAAACATTTTTATATGTGACAGCATATCCAAAAGAAGGCTAAAAACATATATGATGAAAATAAGTAGATATTATACGTGAGTATTCAGCTACGCTGTCTTTTTGGCTGGAGTCAATGGCGATGACGGTAAAATATCCTACCCCAGATCAGTACAAACGGCGTTCAAATCCTAGACTCGGCCGTCAATGATAGCAATTTCGAGAGAAGAAACTGACGTTAACATCCGCTTTAAGGTTTTCACTTCATTACAACTCGGAAAAGGCAGTTTAAATTATACATCTGACTGAATCGATTTCAAGAAGAATTTCATTAGATTTAGATTTAGTAGAATATTCTCGTTAAAATGTCTTGATGTACAAATATATCACTGAACTGTCTTACTGTGTACATAAAAGTAACAAACAAAGAAGAAACAATACAAACAATACAAAGAAACAAACAAAGAAACAAAACAAACAATACAAAGAAACAAAGAATCAATACAAAGGAGAAACAATACAAAGAAGAAAGAAAGCAACAGTATTACTAATTTTGTCAGCAAGGAGATAAATTAAGGAGTAAATTAGATAATATTAGAATATATAACTGACATTTAGCGGAATTTCTAATTATTTTCTAATTATTATAGAAAGTATAATTACTATCTCTGTAGAAGAGAATTTTAAACTACACTGTAGCTATATCAAAACGTTTGGTCCAACTCTTTAAACAATGCAGTTGTTTTAAAAAGAAATTTAAACAAAATCGTTTATTAGCGTACCAGTTAGGAACTGCGTGACAGTAATTAAAGGAAAGTTATCTGAAGACACGCTCGTCGATCTCTCTCGTTTCAGAGCAACGTTGAGGTACTTCGAGCCATCGATGATCCGCTGTATGTCATAAACTGCTAGACATGAGGTTTTTCCATCATCACAACTTGATAGATCCTCTACAACAGAAAACGTCTGTTGATCTTCATGCTGCGACGTACCAGAGCGAATTACGACTGTGGGCTGGGGTGTTAATGTACTCTTAGCCTGCGACAAAAACATCTTGAATAAATCATTATATTATAGTTCTTTATTACATGAAATTTGGCATAATGACCGCAGAAAATGTACAAACATACATGGAACAAAACGCAATTAGAAAGTTCAATAATACCATAAAGTCCAAGATATAGCTTCATAACGGTCATTATTTAATATTCAAATGATAAAATCTTTTCCACAAAAGGAGTATGTTTAAATGGTAATGAAAATGGATGAGCCCTCCCACTGAGCAAGATGTTAAACATAATAAATCTTCGTTATTTCAAAACAATCTAACCACTGCAGATATGTATTATTTGAACATAATTACATTATACGAGAAGAATGTCATAGTTATGCAAATACAAACAATGCATTTTAAACCAAGATTAAATTAGCTACAGTGGCCTTATTATCATTTCGCCACAACACCGACTGTGACATTATACCACCAGGCTACTTGACCTTCACAGTCCATTCAGCTCTACTGTGGCATGTAGCATAGAGCGGAGCTTTATAAATAAACTAATTATTAATATTTGCATTATTATTACTAATATCACTGGCTGCAGCCACTGGCGAAGTCGGTAAGATACTCGACCGCGGATCAGTAAGTGCGGGGTTCAAATCCTGGTCACTGACATTACATTCGAGTGAGGAAACTGACATTAATCTTAGCTTTTTAGCTTTATTATTATTATTAATATTATTATTATTATCGTATGCAACACATTAGCAGGCTTATTACACAAGAAAGTCTGCACTATTAAGGCTTATCACTAACAAATAGTCAAATAAGCTAAGACATGAAAGTTACTTCGATTAGTGATGAAAGCATACTTAAAAATTCTGCAGAAACATATAAGTGAAACATTGAAATAAGATAAAAGCCAAGAACTTGCAGATAAAGCAGAAATAGCAACCTGTTTCTTAGATATGTCGACATATATAGAGCTAACAGAAGCCAGCTCACACTGAGATGTCACCATCCTACCAAACAACTTCTTCAGCGACCAGTCTAAACCGGTTTAACAATAACAATAATAAGAGTACCAGTCTAAACCGGTTTAACAATAACAATAATAATAATATGACAAGAGATAAAATTAATTAAAATTAATTATTAGAGTAACTAAATTATTTTTCAATCATTCATTCAATCTTTTTATTTGTTTCCATGTCATAATAAACATCAAATACAGCATTCTTAATTAGAATCTAAATTAATAATCAGGAAGATGGTTGCCACAAAAGAGCCTAAGCTCTGTGAGGTTATACAGAGAATATATTTGCAAAGCTAATTTGCACAATCAATATATTAGCAACTGCTGAATATGTGGGAATGTTAATAGTCACAGCTTTAACTGAGTAATCATCTCAACAAAAAAGTACCTCAGTATCCAGTGTAAAGCAGTTCTGTAAAATAATACCAATAACATCTCTAATTATATCGCTGTTCACAACTGAGACACAATCACAAAGTCTTCAGTCCTAGCATTTCAAAAAACAGATATAGAATTACTAAGTAAACGATGGAAGTATCATCAATAGGAATTTGTAATAAAATAAGCATTTCAACAGCATGAATAGCATCCATGCTACTAATTAATTCTCTCTGGTTAATTCATTGCTCTCCCTATCCTTGTGCGTACACTCGGAGAAAGCGCTGCACATTGCAGCAAACTACCCGTAGAATAAACGGCGCAGAAAAAGCTCATGTTAACGTCAGTTTCCTCAATCGAAAGCGATGTCAGAGATGGGCTAGCCCAGGATTTGAACTCCGCACCTACTGATCCTCGGTCGAGTGTCTTACCGACTTTGCCACTGGTTCCAGTCAACGGTGAAGAAACAAAGTGGAAAATCATTAGAACTGACAGAAGAGAGGCACTAAAGCAGAATCATCAGAACAGCAATAGGTGATAAATGAATAACAAACCTAAGCCGCTTGGCGTAGCCACTCTTGAAACTTGTGAGTCAAACACGACAGATAATGTCAAGGTCAGCTCCAGACCGGCCTCAAGGCCAGTACACTTGCCATCTGTGTACATACCCGACAGCAGTGAGTTCTGTGGGACAAAATAGAACCAGTGAACTGACAGTAGCAGAGAACTAGAGCAGTATTATATGAGACATCTCTGACTCTCATTCTCTCAATGTTTGGTCATTCACAGACATGGCACATATTTCAACTTCTCTTCGCTCAATACGGAGAATTTCTCTCTAAGTGCACTGCCTATTGATAGGCCCATGGTGTATAACGCCTCCACTCTTCTCTGTCTTCCGCTTTCCCATTCACTTCCACATAGGAGTGAGTCTTTAAATCATCTAAAACACCTAATCTCTAATCATAAAGGAAAACTTAACGATCTATAAATCGATTCTGCAAGAGAGGATAGTTGTGTTAATCAAATCTTAACTCTTTCCTTCAATTTAGAGATTTAATAACTTTCCTCTGACTAACATAAAAAAATCCAAATTATCAATTTAAAATGATAAACACTTTCATAACAAACATGTTCTTTAACACGTGGAAACATCAACTGAATTGCAATTAAAGAAGAAAGCGACGCTGTTTTAGAGATGAATTTTTGCAAAGGATTGCTAATAGAACCAATACTGCATGGTGCAGTGAAATTTAATGTCACACCTTCTGGCAAGCCGGCCTGAAATGAACGCCAAGAGAATGATAGGCTGTACTGTATAGTTGAACAGCATTCAACAGTGTTGCCAAACCTGACTGCAAAATACAAAAAACATTTGCCTTCAAACAGTGAGATATTAAAAGTGAATAAATTAACTTCAACCAAGCAACTGAACTACTGAATACAATTTAAGTGCAATCAATATGTTAATACAATCATTTACATAGTGCTCTTAAAATATCAAAGTGCTTTGAACAGCAAAGGGTTAATTGCTAATATACTGTACCTAGTATACTGTACCTAGTATACTGTACCTAGTAAGAAGTACCTAGTATTTATTACCTATTAGTACCTATTATTACTCAGTACCAAGTATTCAGTACCAAGTATTCAGTACCTAGTACTCAGTACCTAGTATTCAGTACCTGTGATCCACAAGGCAGAAGTTTCTTCCAAGGCGTCAGATTCTCGGTGCACACGACCTCACGAGACAACAGTGCGTACCTGATGTGCTGAGAAAACCACTTGTTGTAGTCAGCGGTAACAATACCAGCGGGACGAAAACTCCAGCGAGGAGTGATGACGGACTTGCTGTCCATGAAGTTAATGGACGTACAGAACTGACCGGCAAGTGATTGGGTTAGGCCGTTCCACATGTCATCCACACTGTAACAACAACCATTAGAGTACAAGCCTCATCCATCACAATATCAAGATTTATAACAGATCAGGAAGGGAAACTTAAGGAATAAGACTTAAAAATATATATATGTAATGAGAATAATAATAATAAAGGTTTAAAGTCCATTTCCTCATACAAGGATGATGTCAGAGACATCATCCTTGACGTCAGAATGGTAATGCAAGGGATAGATTAGGCCCATATATTATATGTCTTAGCTAAATTACAGCAACAAAGGTTAGAATGTAATTAATATTCATCTATAAGCATTAATACCTGCATAATACGTCATAACATCAAGAAGCATAAACATCAACAATAAGTACTTGTTTAGTTTAAAGATGTCGAGTATTAAATAGCAATAGAGAAGTTATACATAGCTTGAAAAGAAATGTTATTGTATGTACAGCAAATGATGGAAACAGAAAACAGAAAAAGGAAAGAAAATTACCATTCACGCTGGACTAGGCATAATAGACAGAGAGATTACACTGTCATGGAAAACATAATTAATAAGTGTTAGCAAAACTCCTCCAACAAAATATAAGGAATACCAACAAAGAAGCCTCAGCTAAGCGAGGTAGTACAAGAAACACTGGCTGGAGCCAGTGACGATGTCGGTAAGATACTCGACGGCGGATCAGTATGTGCAGGGTTCAAATCCTGGGTTCATCCGTCACTGACATCGCTTTCGAGTAAGGAAACTGACGTTAACATTAGCTTTTTAAAAAATAACAGCTATGATATCTAATGAATTTGCTTGATATCATACTTGCCCGTGCTGTGTTTAAACCAGCTCCAGAGCTCTGCCCCGGGCGGGGCATCGATCAATGGGTAGCCCCACTTGTCGTGTCTCCAGTAGCCCTGAGTCAGGCTCAAGTGAAGCTCCTGTACTCTAAACTTGTGCAGAATCTCTCCAATAGCCTTCGGGAATGTCTTCAAATGATGAACTACAGAAGCAATGCAGCGCAACATCGACAATATGATGACAATATATTATCTAGCAATCTAGTGATAGCAATCTACTGATAGCAATCTAATGACAACAATCTACTGATAACAATCTACTGATAGCAATCTACTGGTAGCAATCTAGTGATAACAATCTACTGGTAGCAATCTAATGATAAAAATCTAGTGATAACAATCTACTGATAGCAATCTCATGATAGCAATCTAGGGATAACAATCTACTGGTAACAATCTCATGATAGCAATCTAGTGATAACAATCTACTGGTGGCAATCTAATGATAGCAATCTAGTGATAGCAATCTACTGGTAGCAATCTAGTGGTAGCAATCTACTGACAGCAGTCTACTGATAGCAACTGACTGATAGTAATCTACTGGTAGCAATCTATTGATATTATCTAGCAATCTATTGATAACAATCTACTGGTAGCAATCCACTGATAGCAATCTCGTGATAACGATCTACTGATAACAATCTACTGATAGCAATCTACTGATAGCAATCAAACTGATATAAATCTATTGGTAGTGATTTATAATAGCAATCTACTGATAGCATCATACTGATTGCAATCTACTGATAGCATCATACTGACAGCAATCTACTGCACATTGCAGCATAGACAATAAATTAATTAACACAAGGACTTGGACATTTGTTACATAGTAGCACAATCTTTTCATACCTTAATGCTCATCTTGATTGCAAAAATGAATAGGTAACCCCAAAAAGTATAAAGTTTAACAGTGCGAACGAAAAAATATTTTATATATATATATATTTATAAAATACAGTTTCTGCATATTATATGTATAAAAAATAAGCTGTAAATTTATGCTTATAAACCAACTCTAAAACACTAATACACAATTAAACTAACACTCAACACAATGAACCAATCAACTTACAGTCTTCACTATTCACTGATGAATTCAAAAAAGTTGTGAACTGAAAATGTGAGTACATGTTTCCATCACTCAGCTCTTTCATAATCATCTCTTCACTGAAATTCTCCTCAGGAGTCGCACAGAAAATTCCATCCACGGAGAAGCTTGCAATCAGCAATCCAACCAATAAGCCATACAACCGACAATGTCTATATAATATCCCCATTGTATTGTTGATTTTTCTACAATAACGAAAATGTGTAAAATACTAAATCAGTAGCTCCAAAATTAAAATCTATAAATTAGCTTTTCATGGTTTTTCAGTATGGTCCATTATAATATGTTAAATAAAGACTGAAATCCCGTAATCATATTAAGCAATTCAAAAAACCAGTAACTTACAAATCGTAGTCACAGTTGTCCGTCCAAAATTTTAAGGAAATTTAAGTAGGCCTACAGAATAAATTTTTTTCGTATATTTACGAATAGGGGAAAACAGGCGAACCAGGACACCTAATAAACACACTATTTACATCATCTCTAAACTTCTTGAAAAGGTAATTTATACCCGTTTATGCACTCATCTTGATTCTTTCTCTTCTCTCTCTCATTATCAATCTGCCTATAGAAAACTCCATTCTACTGAAACCGCTCTTCTTCGTATACATAATGATCTTAGCTTGGCCATGAGTAGTAAACAGGTTTTGGCCTTGGTTCTTCTAGATCTCTCAGCTGCCTTTGAAACAATTGACCATGGCATCCTAATAAATAGGCTTAAATCTTGTTTTGGCATATCTGATTCTGCTTTTTCCCTTCTCACATCATATCTCTCATATCACACACAATCGGTTGTTATTGGTCAAAATCACTCTTCTGAACTACCCCTCCTATGCGGTGTTCCTCAAGGTTCAGTGTTAGGTCCATTGCTCTTCTCTTTATATATCACTCCTCTTAGCTACCTACTTGCTCAGTCCTCCATAAATTTTCATTTCTATGCAGACGACACACAACTATATATTTCCTTTTCTAATCATGATTCCGATCAAAAACTGGCTCATCTCTCATCCATTCTAGACAAGGTTTATTCCTGGTTTTGTGCTAACCGTCTTGCTGTTAATCCCTCCAAAACTGATTATCTTTTAATTGGCACTCCTTTGCAAAGAAGTAAAATTACCAATAACTCTGTTAATTTTCAGAATCTTGCTCTTTCACCTTCTCGATCCGCCAAAAACCTTGGAGTCAAATTTGATGAAAACCTTGACTTTAAATCCCATATCTCTTCTGTTTGTCGTGCTTCTTTCTTTCAGATTCGTCAGATTAGACAAATACGTCCATCCCTTACTAGAAGTTCAGCCACTATCCTAGCTAATTCTATAGTTCATTCAAAGCTTGACTACTGTGATTCATTATTACATGGGTTGCCTACTTCTTCTCTCAATCATTTGCAACACATCCAAAATTCTCTTGCACGTGTTGTTTGTAAGTCCTCTAGACTTCAATTTCGCTCTCTTTCTCTACTTCGCAGTATTCACTGGCTCCCTGTTAATCAACGCATAAGATATAAAATAGTGCTATTAACTTTCAAAACTCTGCGATTTGGCAAGCCTTCTTACTTATCTGAAATTCTTCTTCCCTATCGTCCCTCACGTACACTTCGCTTCACCGATGCCAATCTTCTCTCAGTTCCAAATGTTCTCACATCATTGGGCAGACGTTCATTTTCTTACGCAGCAACCACAATCTGGAACTCTTTACCTGCTAATCTTCGCTGTTGTTTTTCTCTTTCAACATTCTCTAGCAAGCTTAAAACTTACCTTTTCCCACCATAGATATAATCAATCTACCTTGACCATTTTATGATCATCGGACTGGCTTTCGTTTAGGACCTTACTTTTCTCAGCACATTTCTTAAGCAGATTGGTCTGGGTGAATTGATCTGTAGTGATGTGTGCTGTTGGGGACGTCCCTGACATCATCCCTGGATGAGGAAACGGACGTTAAACCTTTATTATTATTATTATTATTATATTATTAAACACACTATGTATTATATAGTGTAGATAAAGGAACGTCTAACATTATGATACAAAAAAGTCACGTTAACGTATAAATAATTAAAGAAGTCTATTAATTACTACACTTACAATACAAATTAGGGAAAAGAAATTTATAGATTTCACATGAAACTTGGCATCAATGTTAAGATCCTTGTGCGACAAATTATATTGCATTAATCAATTTAATTGACACACAGTAGCCCACTTCATAACAACTAATTATTTTGCTAAATATTAAGTTAATACAAAAATAATAAAAATTACAAATAAATCAATCCTCCTGTACAAAAAACAAAACCCGATAGCAACCATTGGCGAAAACGTAAACAATCGTCCACGATAGGACAAGCTGATGATCTTGAAAATGAATCCTGAAGAATTCAGAAATAGTAAGATACTATTTCGGAATTTCTTAAATCCAAAGAATCAGGTGTCTAATTTCGAGGATCCGACGAATCAACTTTTAGCTGGTGTGCTCACCAGAATGTTGCATTTCAATCCAAAAGAGGACTGCTTTATGAATAATTGACTGAATTTTTCATCTATAAAAGTGAAAATAATTATATATTTTGATTCTAATGTATATGTGGAAATATAAAAAATAGAGAGAGCTTAAGTTTGTAAAGTATCAAACTCAGAGAGGCTAGAATTAGATACGCCACCCTTGCTTGAAGTTTAGTGTACATTTTACATTGAATTTGTAATTACATGTTTTTTTTCATTATAAGCGAGCCTATATTTACTCTAAGAGATAAATACTAAATATAACATCCGTTGTGTGTAAAACTTAACGTCAACATTGACCGGTGTGTGTTATGCCTAATTTATTTGGTTGTAATTTTACATTTATCGATAAGTTTAACATATTATACATCCCATTATAGTTCAGATTACATTTACTCACTTTCTTATGATACAGAGTAGTTTTGTGTTTTGCGGCATTTTAATGATTACTGAATTAGATGAAATTAAGCCGATAGTAGGCATTGATAATTTAATGTAAATTAAGCTAAGAATTTTTTTCAAGGACACGACATTATTTCTGTTAATTTAAACTCATCCACACAATTATCTATTATTAAATTTTTTAAGTTAACTTTGCTGCGTAATATTTCAAACTATGTACGAGAATTTGAACTTTGGTAAATCTAATAGGTATAATAGCTGAAATATGAAGAACACAAAGTTGTGGATAACCAATACGGAATAATTGTATGCCTAAGGACCGCTAAATATTGAACTATTGTTGTCTATATTTGCTGTATGAAAAAGATGTACATCTGCAAGTTTATTCCAACCCCCAAGCAGTTACCTCAATAAATCCAGAATTATATCCCATTTATTGTTATTTAGAATTTGAATATATAATTTAATATATATATAGTTTAATATATATATATTGAATATATAATTTAATATCATCAGCAACATCCGTAGTGGCTGGAGCCTGTGGCGATGTCGACTAAGATATTTATATGTGTGGGTTCAAAACCTGGGCTCTGCTGTCATTGATATTCCTTCCGAGAGACAAAGTGACGTTAATATTGGCTCTACGGCTTTTTTATGGCTTTTCAAAATAATAGATGCAATCTCGTATCAGTTTATACCTTAATGTTATTTAGTAATACATTTTTTGTTGATTGTGTAGGTGAATTATCCTTTTTTAACGAAAGCCTTCGAAGATGAATAATTTCATCTTTGTTTCGTTTCTGGGTTTGCTTCTTTCACTTCAGTCTGCTTTGTGTAATGATGTGATTGGCTGCGGTGGATTTATTAAATCTGACGTTGAGTTGGACATATCACACGTGCAGGTAAATTTTATGTTCACTGTACATGATATATTACAAAAAATTTTATAAATAAATTAGGCATATTGGAATTTACCATTTCTCCTTCACAAATAATTGATCAGCGGGAATTGTGAGATAAGGATTGCATAAAATTTATTTCTATCATCAATTGTAATTGAGCAATATCTCTTTTTCTTAAAACTATTAAAATTCTAGACATTGCATATATACATCCTCTACACCCAAAGAATTCCTAAAATTTTACATCACTGTGAGAAAAGAAAATTTGCAAATCGCTCACAGTTAGCAATATTTCTGCACAAAATTTCTAACAATATTTCTTTTTCATTTGAATAGAACGTGAAAAATCCTAAAGTTCTGCATCTGCAGGTCCCAGTGTAGTTTTATTAACCTATATAAGTTCCTCTCTAGATAATATCCTCTAGATATGTTTGAGTTCCATAAAATATCGATAGTAATAATGGCATAATCAATATGTAAAGCTCTCTCTCTCTTATACTTAGAACAGAGTGTTAAACTCTGATCTCCAACTAAGTGAACCACGCAATGCAAGCAAGAATATCA
This sequence comes from Enchytraeus crypticus, assembly GCA_905160935.1. NCBI lineage: Eukaryota > Metazoa > Annelida > Clitellata > Enchytraeida > Enchytraeidae > Enchytraeus > Enchytraeus crypticus. The sequence continues at coordinate 1,321,544 of CAJHZI010000495.1, read as the reverse complement.
TGTTGGCTCATAGAGTAGATTAATCTATATCCATGAACTATAAATGCTAACTCTATATAACAAACTAACTGATTGATTTTGCTGCAGGTGAAGCTGGTAACGAAGTCAGGTATACTGAAGTACGAGACAAGCTGCGCTCCTAACAGTGGCTACTACATGGTGCCTGTCTACGATAAGGGCGACTACGTCCTCAGAGTCGAGTCACAGTTCGGCTGGAAATTTCGTAAGCGCTTGTATTCAGTTATTGTTGATCTGACAAAAATATTCCTTAAAATTGTAACTATAACGTTGAAGGCTGACAGCTTATGCGCATCTGTGGTTTTATTTACACTACGCCGATTGTCATGTGATTGGCCGGTCAAGTAACTTATTTTTTATATATATATATATATATATATATATATATATGTTAACTGAATCCTTTAATTTATATATACCATTTGGATTCCAAACTGCCTTACTGTGTTTCTGCATTAGGTGCATCTCTAACATTTGCATTTTCTGCGGGAATCGATTCTCATTTTCCTCGAATATGGCATTCAGATATTGAATATTCAATGCTAAACATTTGTTATTTCTGCACTTTGATATCTGCTGCAGAGCCAGAGTCAGTTGAGCTGTCAATCAACGGAGAGGACGACCTCTGCAGCCGTTCCGCTGACATCAACTTCCTGTTTGCTGGGTTCTCCATCAGCGGAACTGTCAGTGCTTTGCTTTTTTATTTGTATTAAAGTTATATATTTATAGTATATTACTATTTAATATTATTATATAGTATATTACTACATATGTTATTATAGTATTATATTTGTTTTTCTTAAAAAGAAAAGATTAAACTAATATTGTTTTTTCTCAGCACTGGGCTCATCTAATGTAGTTACTGTAGAAGTCATTGGAGAATCACCCTTAGATAATTGTATACTGGATGCTTGGGTTGGCGGCTCTGTTTTTATTGTGACGTATCTGTTATGAAATATAAATAATTATATAATGTTAAGTTTGTCGATAATTACTTTTATATAAGTATTTTGTTAATAGTATATAAATAATCTCTTTTAATTAGATTGCAGTACTACGGTTGGTCTTATAAGATGTTTCAATTGTTTGCAGGTGATTAGCAAAGGGCACATGACGGGCCCTGCTGGTGTTGAGGTAAAGCTGTTGAGGGCTGGTTCCACTGAACCCCTCATGCAGACTAGCAGTAGGGCTGGAGGACTCTTCTCATTCGAGAAAGTTATGCCTGGAAAATACGTTCTGTCTGCATCGCACGCTACACTGCTTCTCGACAAGGTTTCTTTGTCGTTGTCTAAATTACTCTTGAATTCATATGAATATATTTTAATTAAAAATAATGTAATTAATTTTTAATTAATTTAATTAGGTAATTAATTTCTTGAAATAATGTTTGATTTACATTCACGTGGTGTAAGTGAAAGGAGAGGTATCAGTTTTTAGTACATTTTAGTTTGCTACAAAATCATGTCAGTGATGTCTTACTTAATGCAAAACCCGTATCTTTCACTATTTAACTCTTCTGATGTATTCAATAGTTCTAGAGTGGTGTAAAATTTTAATTGTCTTCATTTAATTTGGCTACAATATAGACATCTATCAATCATTTTGATGAGTATGTTAGAAGACTGTTACTGTTTTTATCTGTTGTAATATTGACCTTCATCATCTTCCCTTGAATCCTAGCATAACTAGATTCGGGATATGAATAGACCTTAAACTGTTCCATGCTTTTTAGTTAATATTGACTATGCGTGGTTTTATTTTTCTTTGATTGAAATTAAAACATTCCAATATAGTTTTAGATGATAATGATATGTGGAACAAGCATGATGTATAGAACCTTGAAAAAATCTATAAACTGAGCTTAAATTGCACCTAAATGCTCAAAATTAATTGTTGACTAACGTAAACTTTGTTCGACCCTAGCAAGATAATGCAGTACTTTTAGATAACATTTGATAATACAGTACTATTATATAACATTTGATAATACAGTACTATTATATAACATTTGATAATACAGTACTATTATATAACATTTGAGAAGTCTAAACATGTAATATTATAAATTATTGTTGCAAATGTTTCTCTGAACAGAATGAAGCTACAGCAGAGGTTTCGAGAGAGAGCATCAACATTGGCAACGCTTTCACTGTGGCAGGATATGATGTCACGGTCTGTGTGCACTGTCTATACCATCGCATCTTCTCTCTCTGGATAGCTTAGCCATTTCTAGAGCTCTTAAATATTTAATATTTAAGTTTTTTCTAAATATTTAAGTATTTATTATTTACGTATTTGTAATATTTCTATTCGTGAATCTTTCAATGCTGCCTCAGCGGGACAGACTTTCTCTAACAATATTGATTGACTTTGTTATTGATTTCTGATTAGTTGTTTTTGCAGCTATACCGTTGACTGACTGATTTTGATTGACTCTGCTCAGGGTCAGGTGTATAGTGACGGAGAGCCTGTGACTGGAGTTAACTTCATTCTGCTCTCTAAAGAGAAACTAAAATGGGTAAACGACACATCCCTACATACTGTGGCACATCTAGTAGAATTATAGTTACGAATAGGCAAGAATACTACCTCATTGCTATCTCACTGGTGCTGTCTCAATGCTACCTCATTGCTATCTCAGTACTACCTCAATGCTGCCTCAATGCTATATTGTTTTCAAAAATTATTTTTGTTATTTTTTACCCTGGGTGTAAGGAATCCGAGGTATTATTATTATTATTAGTATTAATATTATTATTATTATTTTTTTTTATTTTATCCTTTATCATTATATTGGGGTTTGATAAAAAAGATTCAAGCGATAAGTGCTGAATCGCCGGCCGGCTACTCGAGGTCATAAATTGGCTTAAAAGAATTGTTGAAGCAGACTGCAATAAATCTTTGCAAATCTTTATTATTATTATTATTATTATTATTATTATTATTATTATTATTACTATTATTACTACTATTATTACAACTATTATTACAACTATTATTATTACTACTATTATTACTAATATTACTAATATTATTATTGTTATTATTATTACTGCTATTATTACTGTTAATACTACTATTATTGCTATTAGTTACAGAAGATTATTATTATTATTATTGCTAGTATTCTAACTGTTGTTGTTGTGCTGATGACCCAGGCTTTGCCGCAGTGTGATAAGCCCGTCAGGAAGGACGTGGAGGGGGTGGAAGGCTATGAGGCCGTGTGTCAGGTCAAATCTGATCCTAGTGGCAGATTTGTCTTCAAGGCTGTGCCATGTGGCAAATATGTGCTGGTCAGTATCAATCGATCAATCACCCCATCAATCAATCATTTAGTCTATCTATTGATCAATTAAGTAAACATTTTATTTATCTGATTTGACAATGAATACAGAGTTTCGTTAGAGTTGGATGCTGTTACATTCTTAGGTTTCTGTTCAATTGATATAATTAAATCAAATAAGTCTTTCAGGCAATTATCAGTGTGTTTCTATGATGCGAGGGGTAATGTATCTTTACATATGCATTTACAAACAATATTCACTGATGAAATGTATTAGACTGCTTAGTATCAATCAATCATTTCATCATGATATACTGATCTGCGTGTATTGTGTAATTAGTTGCTCAGGAGGTTGTGGGCGTGTCACTGTAGTTGTGACGTTCTTATGACTATGCTGTTACATCCACCTCTCGTCGCTTTCATAACCGGGCTTAGCGTTGTTTAAGAATGGACTGTCCATTTAGTGCTTTAATTTAATGCCTTGGTTGGTTATTTTATTTTAAGAAATTTTAAATGACAGATCCTGAGGTGAATTGAACCCTCATGGGTTCGAATCCCAGCCACGCTGATCTGAGAGTAAAATTTCGGACAAGCACTGGACTGGTTGCATGGAAAATGGTCTAAATTGCCAGACGGTTGAAACACGTGATATTAATAGTGATAGATATCAACATGGTTGATCATTTCGCTATAATGCTTGTTTACTTTAGGTGCCGTTCTACAAGGGAGAAAACATTAAGTTCGACGTAGTACCAAACAGGCTAGAAGTTGAAGTGGAGCATTCTTCTGTTGGCCTCAAGGTAAGCCGCACTTTATGCTTCTATATATATTAAATACTCTGTTAGCATAGCAGTTTGCATAACAACAACAACACCGCTCATAGAGTGCTACTGTAGTCAATGACAACATGAAGCTCAATGCAACCAAGGCTAAGAATGCGAGAAAAAAATAACAAAATGATCTAAAAATTGTGCAAATTCATTATCCAAGAAGCCGGTCCCAAGAACTACAACCTTATACGCAATTTGGTTGAAGGGGATGTTTTCCAACTATAAATTACTTTAAAAAATCAGTGAGAGCTATCACATTTTATGTCCAAAGTTTTTAGAGTCAGAACTCTATAGCATATTGTTAGTGGCGCTGCTTTTATATAGCTGACTATAGTTGACAGCAGATTCTTGACTCACAGTTCAGTTGATACTTGTATATTATGCTTCAATATTTAATTAGCTTAGAACTTCAGCATCAGTTTTTGTTTTGATTGATTGTAGGATGCATTTCAAGTGGCTGGATTCACAGTAACTGGAGTCGTTCGAGCAACAAAAGGAGTAAGTAGAACTGTTTTTTAATATTATGTTTACATTTAACAAAATTAGATAAGCTTCACCTTTATACGTATTGTTGATGTACTTTCATAATATGTTTTCAAAACTCAAAAATAGAGCCTCTGAAAACTGCACTTATTCATAAGAGTTGAATAATGCAGATTCTATAAATGGTATGGAAAAATGGTTGTAGAACATATATTTTTATTCCAACAGTGGCTATGTCGGTAAGCTGTTCGAACGCGGATGCTATTTCTATTATTTGTTATTTATTGTTATGTTATTTATTCTACCACGGTTGCTATTTCTATTATTTGCTATTTATTATTATGTTATTTATTCGACCGCAGATGCTATTTCTATTTTTTGCTATTTATTATTAATGTTATTTATTCGACCGCGGATGCTATTCGACCGCGACCACTATTCGATCACAGTATGTGCTGGGTTCAAATCCTGGGCTCTCCCATCACAGACATCATTTCGAGTGAGGAAACTGACGTTAACATTAGCTTTTTTTTACAGGGTGCAGGCATAGCTAACGCCAGGGTGAGTGTTGGTGAGAAGCAGGCTGTTACTACAGACACGGGTGTATATCTGTTGGACGGTATGAAGGCTGGCACTTACGTCGTGAAGGTTGAGGCGACTGAAATGATTTTTGATAAAACTGAAGTCAAGATTTCTCCCAGCACACCAAAACTGCCTGATATACTGGCTGCAAGGTGTGACTTCAAAATCTAAATATAATGAATCGTTAAAATTCTAAATCATCTTCATCATCATCTAAAATTACAAGATAAAAATCTAAATTTAATGTATAGGTAGAATTTTATGTCTTGGCCATGTGAAGCTTAGTAAGAGGTCAGCTGAAGTATAGGTTTATTTTCCTAGGTTCTGTGATCTGCCGATAATTAATTAGGAAGGCATTGAAGCCGCTATAAAATAAAAATTGATCTTTTTGTTTTATTTGTATTGCTCTGTGTGGAGGTTTATTGATCAGTTTTGTGGAATCGTTTACCATCCAATCTATTATATATTTAGTATATTGATGACTACACAATTATTTCTATACAATGTACTTAATTATAAAGTATAACTCGATATTGTGCCGATTTGACAATTACCTGAAACTGCTGCGCTACTGTTACAATTACGACGGCTTCCTGAGTCTGCACGTCACACTGGATGTTATTAGGTTTTCAGTCTGCGGCTCGGTGGAGATTGAGCGCAAGCCCAACGATGGCTTGCCCGATGCCATGACTCACAAGATCTTGGTTGCGAAATCCAGCGGCGACCAGTACGAGACTGTCTCGACCAAACCTGACGGAAACTTCTGCGTCTTTTGCCATCCAGGACGCTACAGCTTCAAGGTACGTGAAAGTTGTTGAGGTAGTGATGCTGATAAACTACAAACAATCTGTAGTTTTTCTGTGTTTTCTATTATTCTCTCGTTATTTTACTCCTATTTTTGGTCTGCGGTCGTCTTGTGTGTTCGGTAGGTAATAAAAGATTCTAAGATGATGTTATATATTAAATATATAAGACACATATCAATATATTGCCCTGTAGGTAGGTGTACGCTGAATCAACATTAAGATTCTTGCAGCCAGCTGTCGTATTTCAGGATCTTCTCTTTAGCTTATTCTGTAGCCATTTTGTTACTAATGCATTTTACATATATTAGTATGCTCTAAAAGCAAAAAAAAGCGATGCTCATATCATTTTCAGACGTTGATGAATTACTTTTTTCACAGTCTGAACTGTTGAGCCGCTCATAAAGGCTTATGTTTATTTCACAGGTTGAACTGGCTTGACCACTGATAAAGGCTTGTGTTTATTTCACAGGTTGAACTGGCTGAACCTCTGATAAAGGCGGGAGTTAAGCTGATACCAGACAAGCAGGAGGTGACGGTGAAGGGGGAGCCTCAGAGCTCTGTAAGGTTCTCTCAGTTCTACGCCACTGTTAGCGGCGCTGTACACTGCATCGGTTAGTAGCTGTTACTTAACTATTCAATATTAAATTATAAACTAGAAATACAATTATTGGCTAAGCCAGTAGCATGCTGTAGGGTGTCCCACTGTGGATGAGTTGATGTAGGGTTCAAATCCAGTGATCTCCCTGTCAATGACATGCTTATAAATGTATAATAATATTAGTCCTTAGTGCTGACCGAATGAATAAGTCATTTGTGTATGTGAAACGAGAATCATGATGGTGTAGTAAAACTTGTGTTGCTTTGCTGAATAAAGATAATGTTAACATACTTATCGAATATCTTACTGACATTGCCACTGGCTTCAGCCAAAGAGCAATTATTATTGTCATCGTCGTCAGTTCTCTTTTTTAAGTAAAATTGTGTACGATAAAACTAGTTGAGAAAATCATGAGCAGTTGTCAGTATGGGAATACTGGTAATATCTTGTATTGTTTCAGAGTCGTGTGGGGTGCTGCAGCTGACTCTACTTGATCTTGGAAGAAATAATAACAAGAAAATTCTGCAGGTATACAATTTAGCTTCACTTTGTGAGAAAATTTAATTTTCAGTATTATAAAAGTGGAACGATGAATGAAGGTGGCATGCTTTAGTGGTAGCAGATATTGGAGCCACACAAATTTGCATGTAGTTACTTTTGTCTGATTTATGACACCAAATTGGCTTGTATTATAAATTCCTTAGTTTTTATATGCCCAACATTCAGCTTTCCTTGTTGGAGCTGAAAATTAAAGATGTGATGTTTTGACAACTGGGCATTTCTAATATGTCACTAATGCAGATATAGGTGTGAAGTACTAGTTTTCTGAGCCGTATTTCTTTGAAAATGTCAATTAGTCTATTGGGTGTTCAAATTTAAAATAACCCATTGTGAAGTCAAGTTGAATGTGATGGATTTCTGTAATAAGGACTAGCTGTCCGTAACTTTAATGTCTTTTTTTTAATGTCTTAAATTTATTAGGAGGCTTGGTTTAGATACACTGCCTGGGTTTGTTGTTGATTATTTAAATCTATTTATGTACATTGATTAGATTGCGGTTAATTGATTGATTGATTGAATTGATTTATGTACAGTACCTGCATGATTAGTTTGTTGTTTGATTGATTGGTTCAAAGTACTTCCATGACTAGTTTGCTTAGTTTGAAGATTTACTTGTGTATAACAGTATTTTTTATCTTTATTTGTTATAGTTCAATGAGAATGGCAATAAGATATCGTTCAGTTTCTCAGACGTTGCTCCGGGAAAATACAGAGGTAGGCAGTGTTTGTACTCTCATTTCGTCTGGATGATTGAAGCTGCAACGAAGAATAAATGTTTCAATGCCATGACTTGTGCGCTATGTACCTACTAAACATTTAACTCCTTGACTTGCAGAGATCACTTAATACTGTACATCAAATTTCACCGGTTGAATGCTGTGCACTATTGGTACAATTCAAAGTTGTTATTTGACTTTAATTGGAATGTATTGATGCATCAATTTATTGGGCAACTGATATCATATGTGGTCTGGTGCATCAAACTCCCCGATATTAATTTCTTACTCCACCATTCCTTTCCCCGTGTTGTGCTCGGGTGTGGTTGGACCACTGCAGAATAGGGCAACGGTAAACAATGGCGACTAATTGGTCGCCTCTTACGTATTATGTTGCCATCCTCAGCAGGAGCTGAGGGTGGCAAGAAGGGACCCACCTCACCATGAAATATTTTCCCCCAGGATTAAATGGTAATTAATCCACCTAACTGAGGTAGGTAATGGGAAACCACCTCAGAAGCCATATTTTCCCCAAGCTGTAGGCTACATAAGGCATGGTTAAGGCATAGACTCTGTGAAGGGATTAACTTGTTGATCTAAGGAGTGCTCTTATGGAGCGAGAAAGCAGACTTTGAGTTTGAATATGTACCTTGAACCTGCCACTTGGCAGTACACTGAAGAAGACTCAACCCTTAGTCACATTTTCCATAAGACTCCACTAGTACTCGCGCACAAACTCAAAAATAGTCTAGAGGGCTCAACAGAGGCTCAGATATTCAATGTCCAAAAATGTCAAACGTTCATGCATTTTTGCACATTTTAGTTTGCCGTGCTCCACTTAATTTGTAGCATTTCATCTTATTTTCTAGTATATATATATATATATATATATATATATATATATATATATATATATATATATATATATATATATATATATATATATATATATATACTGTATATATCTTTCTCTCTCTCTCTTAGTGCACTGCCTACTGGTCAATGGCAGGTCAATGGCGTATAATGCCTGTACTCTTCTCTGTCTTCCGCTTTCCTCTTCATGTCCACATATACATGACCTTTCAGAGTGATGCTTTGATAGACCATTCTTTCTTGGTAAAAATAGCTAATCTTAACGTCAGTTTTCTCACTTGAAAGTGATGTCAGTGACGGGCGAGCACAGGATTTGAACCCCGCACATACTGATCCGCGGTAGAATATACCGACATCGAGGGTTATGCTTATGACGAGGTGGGCCCCGTTTGCTTCGACTAAAATTTACTGGGTAGGGGCGTCATTTCCTAAGAAGGCAATCCTGTTTAACCGTAAACATACCTAGTATATATATATCCTAGTATATATATATATATTTAGAAAAAATAGAAACATGTAATTGACAAAAACCAAATATAGAGGTAAATAAATTTAAAGATGCATGTTCTGTGTTGTGTAGTGTCTATGTCAGAGTCTGCTTGGTGCTGGGATGTGACAGAGAAAGAGTTTGAGGTGATATCATCAAATGTGGCGGGTGTTGATTTCAAGCAGTCAGGATACACCGTGTCCTACTCCTCTTCACATGATATCAGCGTTGTATGTTTATACTTTCTCCCATTATTTAGTGTAGTACTTTTGATTATTTCTATTTTTTATATCTCTTGAAATAATTTCTGTTCTATTTTGCGCTTCTTTCATCGTCGTATGTTGAGGTCTCAGGACTGTTTTGTTCGAGCAGAAATTGAATGCGAGGAAGACGGATCAAGTGAAGACGCTGCAGTTGAAGAGTGGTTCGAACAAGTTTTGTGTAGAGAGGCCGGGTGTGTACGACATACAGCCCGTTACGTGTCTCAGCTATGAACGAGACGTCTACAGCTTCGATTCGTAAGTTTTATTATCGAGTCTTCAACTTGTCGATGCAATTGTATTGTTAAATTAAATGATGACGATGCGATGATGATGTTCTTCATATTATGATTAACAATGAAAACTTTATAGAGTTGTCGTGGCCGAATTCGGTCCTCGAGGCTGCTTTGCACAGACTGAATAAAATAATTAATTTTTGTTATATTCATAATCGTGAAAATGTTTTAAAATTCTTATGATCCTCGTTCAAGTATGACGTCAAAGACGCCATTGTTCAGAAATGTGTGTCACTGTGGTACCACTTTTATTTTAACATGCATTGTATTTTACTTAATCAAGTCATGCAAGTAATTTATCGTTCATGTCTTTTGCTTTTAACATTCATGTATTTGCCATAAGATTGTATTTTAACAGTTACTATCTATAGGATTTTTTTCCACATCCCATTGGATTGTACTTGATATGCAATGTGTTATGTATAATGTAATCTATATATTGACACAGATATGATAATGTGGTTTCTATATTTGAACTCTCAGGTTTTTGAATAAAAAAATAGAAAATCAAATAAATAAACTTAAAAAAATTGAAATTTGAGTTTTTACTCCCATCATTTGCTGACTAACTACTGTAGTGTTTAATTAGCTTTGTATGTTTCTAGTTAATTTTATAAAGGTTTTGTTAATATTTTTCTTATTAGTTTAATTTAACTTATTTTATGTTAACTTTACAAATGTTGGTGGAAATGACTGATTGTCAGAAGTCAACCTGAGGTGGTACATCTTGAGGCTGTAGGCAGAACAGTGGACGGCCTGATCGTTACGAGCAGCAAAGTGCCAGATGTCGCTGTTCATATCAGGTACATTATATCATAATTTATTATTATTATTAGTTTTTAGATATTAGGAAACAAAGACAAAGCTTTCGCCTCTGTTTACATTGCTAGGCTGGAGCCAGAAGCGAAGTCGGTTAGATACTCGACTGCGGATCAGATGGTGTGGGGTTCAAATCCTAGGCTCGCCCGTCACTGACATTGCTTTCGAGTGGGGAAACTGACGTTAACCTTAGCTTTTTAGCTTTTACTAGCTTAATTTAGCAGCATAATTTTTTATTATATTTTTAGTTTTACCCATGTTTTGTCCGTGTTGCTGAAGGATAGATGAACTGTGGACTGCACATGTCGTAAAAGGTGACAAAGCAGTGAGATTCAGGAAACCAATGTCAGAAAGGGCATTCGGTTGGTGAGCGCCTAGGCTCAAGAAATTGCTCCAAAATGTCCTAATCCCGATCCTAGTTAAACTGGGATTCAAGGTTAGATGTTGACGATGATGATGATAATGATGATGATGACGATGATGATGAGGATGATGATGATGACGATGAGGATGATGATGATGATGACGATGATGATGAGGAGGAGGATGATGACGATGATTATGATGATGATGACGATAATTATGACGACGACGATGATGATGATGATTGTATTTTATTGTTTGTCGTCTTCTCTGCAGATCATCTCTAAAGCCTGACGAACCGCTGGTAGTGAAGGCTATTGACTCATCGACAGACAAGAAGGAGGCTAGATCAGCCTTTGAGTACAGGTTCACTTACAGTGCCAGGTCAGCCTCAGTCTACTGTTGTACTCGATGTCCAGCGATAGTGAGATCAATTCTAAAACTGAAACAAATTAATAGTTACTAGGCATCAGATTATTGGATTAGAGAATGAATTAAATGTCACTAATACACTGATGGGGTGACCTTGTTGCCAGTGTTCTTGTTTGAAGGTCAAATGTTTTAACTTTTAAGTTTAACTGCACTGATATACTGGTAGGATTACCTTGTTGTTAGAGCTGTCGGAATAACATGGACTCTTAGTCAGTGAATTTACCTCTTTTAGCATGTTAGCTGCGGGGCAATGGACTCCAGCCAGAGGATTTCCTCCCTCCCCAGTAGACATGATATCCCTAGCAGTGGTTTACCACAGCCGCAAAATTCACTCAAGAAACGGCTGTATGCACCCTAAAAAATATGTGACGTTGTTTCTGAATTAAAATGTTATAATTTTTTTAAGAATTGGCAACAGTTGAAGATACCAGTGTTCTATGTAATTACAGTGCCATTTTTAAGAATTTATATGCCCTTTTAATGGTTTAATTTCCCTTTTGAAATTTTTGTCATAATTTGCCCTGAGGATTTTCGGTGAAAATCATTACCTAGTGGCTTGTTGGCTTGTTAGATAGCAGATCAGTAGATGAAGAGTTCAAAACCAGTGGTCTCCCCATCACTAACTTGCTGTCGAGCAGGAAACTGACGTTAAACTTGGCTTTAGCTGTACATTGACATTTATTTATTTATTTATTAATTATTTGAGTAACTGACTGATTGATGGATTGATTGATTGGTTAGTTGATTAGGATTTGTTGATTAGGATTGATTGATTGGTTGATTAGGATTGATTGATTAGTTGACTAGGATTGATTGATTAGTTGATTAGGATTTATTGATTAGTTGATTAGGATTGATTGATTAGTTGATTGGGATTGATTGATTAATTGATTAGGATTGATTGATTAGTTGATTAGGATTGATTGATTAATTGATTAGGATTGATTGATTAGTTGATTTGGATTGATTGATTAATTGATTAGGATTGATTGATTAGTTGATTAGGATTGATTGATTAATTGATTAGGATTGATTGATTAGTTGATTTGGATTGATTAGGATTTATTGATTAGGATTGATTGATTGATTGTTATTATTTCTCAGAGTTGATGAGAAGCTTACATTCAGGCCTGTTTCAAGCCTACTTCTCTTTCATCCTAAGCTTGCTGAAATGACTGTTTCACTCGGTTAGAATTGCCGTACTTGTTATTTCATGTTAGCTTTTCCACTTTAGTTCCACGTATGACATCAGTTCGTATTTACTGGTAGTTGATCGGCATAATTTTTGCACTCTCTTACTGATAAAAATTAAAAAGTAGCAGTGAAAATATAATAAATATCAGTATAATAACTGTAAATATTAGTGTAATAACTGTAAATATTAGTGTAATAACTGTAAATATTAGTGTAATAACTGTAAATATTAGTGTAATAACTGTAAATATTAGTGTAATAACTGTAAATATTAGTGTAATAACTGTAAATATTAGTGTAATAACTGTAAATATTAGTGTAATAACTGTAAATATTAGTAAAATTAGAGTAAATATTAATAAAATAACAGTGAATCATTCAAGGAATTACAAGATAGTCCAATCATCATCATCATCTTTCCTTGAAACTTGACGATAGTCTAAGCAAGCACTGTTAAGTAATTGTAATTGTAACAGTAACGATGAGTAATGAGATCCGGGAAAGAAAGCAGGACCTTAGTGACTAAACTTTTATCTTAAATTGGGGCAGCACTTTAGATATGATGAACTTTCTGATGAGATTGACTTGTTAGACAAGTATTTGTGTTCATCCTGGAGCCAACTATCTAACTATATATTACAATTAGAGCCTTACACCTGGAATGGAATATTTTGTATGCATTTTGTTGCCACTGTGATTGAGTTGGTAGTCTGGAGGTTGGTTAGATTTCGATTGAAAACCCATCTCTTTCCGCCATAGGTCTAAAGTGTGACCCACTTGCCTTGTTTTTTGGACTTGCACTGTTTTAATCTCGCTTTCTCTTGTGGTCTCTGTGTACTCAGTCGTCATCGTGCGGTGCTTTGGCACCTGTTTGTGCAGAGTCTGCAAGAGACGTCCCTGACATTGCCTTATGGCGAGGAACTGGACGTTAAATTCTTATTGATTGATTGTTGATATAATGTGGCTGTTGTTAGGGGTGTGCCCAGGGGAGGGGGTAAAGTTTGAGGGGCGTATGGGGTATTTCGTTGAGGGTCAGATCCACCCTGCTTTGGAGGGCGTGACCATTCAAGTCTCAGTAGGAAATAATGACGTCCCATTGGCTGAAGCACTGACCAATAGCAACGGCACTTACAAGTTAGTCTTGATCTGTTCTATGAGCGAATCTTAGCCATTGCAGTTCTATTGCCTTATTTTATTCATATACTGCTTTTGTGAGATAGAGACTTTTTATTTTTATTGCTACATAGTGTGCTTGAATTGTCATTTTGTGTATGTTTTCTATTATTTTTTTGTGTGGATTTATTTGTCCTTATAGTTTTACCAATTTTCTGGGAATTTAGAGAATATTTCTTCACGATAAATTGTACATCTTGACATTGTCTTGGAATACTAAGATATTTGTTAAGCTTATGAATGATAGTATAAAGTTTTTCTGTTTCTTACGCAGGGTTTGTCTTTTAGTTGCTACACGATTAAACTGCTGTAACAGTCAGATACTGAAATCTCCATATACTGAGATTTTGAATCTATGTTTGTTTGAATTATTCTATGTTTGAGAACCTTAAACGCATATAATATGCATTAGTCTAATATTTTTGTTGTATATTTTATAATATTAGTCTAATTTAGTATATTTATACTCTAATACTTACTACTGGCCTATTTACTCTATATTTCATTATGATTATATTTAACTTTTTAAAATTTTCATTTTTTAAATTAAACTCACATTCCCTTGGTTCACACTTCTGACTACTGATGACTACTGGTTGTTTATATTTGTAATGTATATGCTTGTATGTGACTACTCAAAGAAATACTAGTAATATTATTATTATAATGTATAATGTTAGTATTACACATACATTTATTCATACATTTATGGCTAGAGTCAGTGGCGATGTCGGTAAGATATTCGACCGCGGATCAGTATGTGCGGAGTTCAAATCCTGGGCTCGCCCGTCACTGACATCGCTTTCGAGTGAGGAAACTGACGTTAACATTAGCTTTTTGTAATAGATTTTTCTTGTCGGTGGAGTATTTTGCATGCATTTTGTTGCTATTTTGATAGAGTTGGTCCGCTAGAGGGTAAGGCAGATTATAAGATTCGTGCTACGAAGGAGGGCTACAGCTTGACTGAGGTTGTTAACAAGCCTGGGCACTTCACGTCCTTCCAGCTCAGTCAGATAACTGTCGAGGTGTGTGTCATATGACTTATATCTGATTAACTCTGATAGCTGTCAAGGTTTGTGTCATATATGACAATATTGCTGATTAACTCATTCAGATAACTGTCGAGGTTTGTGTCATATGACAATTGTTATGATTAACTCATTCAGATAACTGTCTAAGTTTGTGTCAGTCAGTGAATTCTTTCAACGTTTTTAGAATTTTAGTTCTGATTGCAAACTTACAGCGTAACGCCTCTCGCAAGACATTCCCTCCAGAACTCTTTCTCTAGTGATAAAAGATCTAGTGAAATACATTCTCGGCACTTTGGAAGAACTTTAAATTTTAGTACAATTGTAGGTTGCTTGGCTGATTCAAATGCTTCGGAGTCAAACTCGACTTTGCTATTTCCCGTGTTGTGTATGATGTCAGGATAATGATTATGTGAGGATGAATTGGGATGTTGAATGAATCAGGCATAGGTTGGCTCAGTCAATTGGTGAAGGTTTATTCGTATCCCGACCCTAGCTAAACTGGGATTAAGGGGATGATTATGATGATGATGATGATGATGATGATGATGATGATGATGATGTCAGGTGCTGGATGAGTCAAACGCTCAGTTGGCTGGGGTGCTGTTAGCTCTGAGCGGATCAAACAGCTACAGGAACAACAGCATATCTCAGCCCGACCAGTCCAATCTCTTCTCTCAACTGGTTCGGTTGCATCCAGTACACGTGTATTGTGCTAGTTACTACTCTTTTGAGGCCAGCTTTTTTCGACCATCTTCTTCTATTCTTCAGTTATTTAAATTTAATTTTATCAGAAATTATTTTAAAGAAAACTGCTAGAATTTTTGGGTAAATGTACGATATTGTATAAATTTATAAATTATAAATATTATATATAAATATTATATATTGTTAAATATAATGTGTAATATTACATATACTTATAAATATTATATAATGTATAAAACATCGGCATAATTTGTATCTGCATGTCTAAAAGAAGGCTGATTAATTATAAACAGTGAATATGCGGACTTATAGTTGAATGATCCAACAGTTTTATGCATAAAATGATGCTGTCAATCTCCTTTCTCTTTATCACCGGATGTGCTCTAGGTGTCTGTTGTAACAAATGTGCTGCATAGTCTAGCCTATTGATTCCAGATGTAACTAAGGATATAGGTGAGGAAACTGACGTTAACCTTAGCAGTACCAGCTTTAACTAAGGATATGCTGGCAAATGTAGTCGAAGTGCGTTGTGTCCTAGTAAAAGAGATGGTAAAAAGCTAAGGTTAACGTCAGTTTCCTCACTCGAAATCGATGTCAGTGACGGGCGAGCCCAGGATTTGAACCACGCACATACTGATCCGCTGTCGAGTATCTAACCGACTTTGCCACTGGCTCCAGCCACCAAGTAAGGTAATCAAGACAATGGCACTTTACTGTACTGCACTATTGCATTCTGCTGTGGTGTATTTTATTGTTATGTATTTACTTGTACTGCACAGTTGCCGGGTAAGTATTTCCTGAAGGCAATGATGAAGGAATACCAGTTTGAACCGGCTGCAGAGATGATAGAACTGGTCAGCGGCGCCAGTGAGAGAGTTACCATCAGAGGAAAACGTGTCTCGTTCAGGTGTGGCCACGTGAAATAACTCTCTGCAGACAAACTCGTATTAAACTAAGCTGTTATATGATTGTGAAGATTGGTATATAATCGGGTCTAGATAGATTGTATTTTGCAAAATTTCAAATTTTGGGTACAATATTGCTGAATCATTCTCTTCAGAGCTATTTAGTAAATTATGCAAATTTTATAGCATTCCACAGGCGTAATTTAGAGAGTTTTTCCAGTAAAATTTTGTAAGATTAGAGAAATTTGATAGTGAGCCTTAAATCATATACACAACACTCAATAATGTAATAAGTTAATCTAACAGTTGATGGATGTCGTTATAATGTAGTATATTAAGCTATCAATTGATTGATTTCGTCGATTGCATGAATGAATGATTGATGGATTAATTGATTGACTGATCAGTTAACTGACTGATTGATAAATTAACTGGTTGATTGATTGATTGTAGTTGTATGGGCACGGTGGAGTCACTGAACGGGGAGGTGGAGTCAGGGATACGCGTGGAGGCACAGGGTGTGGACTCGTGCAGTAACCTCCAGGAGGAGAGCAACACTAACCCTGACGGCAGCTTCCGCATCAGAGGCCTCAAGGTCTGTACGTAGTTGTGTAGCTGTCGTGAGGTATGGAGCTGTGTGGGGAGGTATTCGCGAGAGTATTGCGGGAGGTATTCGTGAGGGTATTGGGGGAGGTATTCACGAGGGTATTGGTGGAGGTATTCAAGAGGGTATTGGGGGAGGTATTCACGAGGATATTGGCGAGGTATTCACGAGGGTATTGAGGAGGTATTCACGAGGGTATTGGGGAAGGTATTCGTGAGGGTATTGGGGGAGGTATACGCGAGGGTATTGGGGGAGGTATTCACGAGGGTATTGGGGGAGGTATACGCGAGGGTATTGGGGAGGTATTCACTAGGGTATTGGGGGAGGTATTCACGAGGGTATTGGGGGAGGTATTCACTAGTGTATTGGAGGAGGTATTCACGAGGGTATTGGGGGAGGTATACGCGAGGGTATTGAGGAAGGTATTCACGAGGATATTGGCGAGGTATTCACGAGGGTATTGGGGGAGGTATTCACTAGTGTATTGGAGGAGGTATTCACGAGGGTATTGGGGGAGGTTTACGCGAGGGTATTGGGGGAGGTATTCGCTAGGGTATTGGGGGAGGTATTCACGAGAGTATTGGGGGAGGTATTCACTAGGGTATTGGGGGAGGTATTCACTGGGGTATTGGGGGAGGTATACGCGAGGGTATTGGGGGAGGTATTCACGAGGGTATTGCATGATGTGATTGTGTGCTATTTCAGACAGATATTTATCTTTGTTTATTTCAAAACAATCTGACAACCGCAGATAGGTAACTTACAAAAAGTTTTTATCACTCAAGAAGCTGTGCTAGGTATGGTATTACGGAGGCTGTTGATTGATGGGCTGGCTGTACACTGTGTCAGTCCTTAATAATTTTTTAGACCAGAGTTGATGTTTTAAACTTGTGCACTTTTCATTTTTCCTGATATCTCGATTTCTAGCTTGGTACCTTGAATTTATATATTAATTGTTTTATACCCAAGTTAGTAAGGGGACTGACTGATGATATGATGTGGAACAGAAAGCTTAAAGTTTTCTTTTGAGACGGTAGCTAGAGTATCCCAAGTTTTCTTGATAATTATAATTGGTGGTGAGTTGCTGAAACTTTGTCATTAACGTACTACAGTGTACCTCTATTTCCTGAGCGAATGACTGAATGTGTCAACTATTTAATGCTTGGTTATTGATTGATTGATTGATTGATTGATTTATCGATTATTGCTCTATTAGTAATTATTAGACTTTACCTTTTCCCACCGTAGGCATAATCAATCTACCCTGATCATTTTTTACCACCGGACTGGCTTTCGTTTAGGACCTTACTTCTCAGCACATTTCTTTTTCAGATTGGTCTGGGTGAATTGATCTGTAGTGATGTGTGTTGCGGGGACGCCCTGACATCATCCCTAGATGAGGAAACAGACATTAAACCTTTATTGTTATTATTATATTGACGTTTCTGCAGCCTGGTTGTGAATATAACGTCTATCCTAAGTCAGAGGACGGGCAGGAAGTCCAGAGATCTATTCCTAAGCAGTGGAAGGTCAAGGTATGTTGTTTTGTTGTTGTTGTTGTTGTGAGGATAAATACAGTGATCCGTAATAAGATTTAATTCTCTTACACGTACTGTGCTAGAGTCTGAATAAATATTTACTAACTCTGTGCTTTGCTGTTAATTATTTTTCTACGACTGCATCGTAATCGTTGATAAAACATCTGCCGATACAATATCACAGTCCTGTATTAAGCTGCCTGTGCCCTAAACGTAAGTTGGCTAAATTGATTTGGATAGATTGATGTAGATTTAAATGAATAACGTTATTGTTACTCGATAGTAAAATTTGCAATTTATTGATCACTTTACACCATATCTGATTCAAAGTCTACTTATATGAGTTAATATGTTTACTTATATGAGTTAATATGTCTACTTATATGAGTTAATATGTCTACTTATATGAGTTAATATGTCTACTTATATGAGTTAATATGTCTACTTATTGAGTTCTGCTTAATATGTCTAGTTAATATGTCTACTTATTGAGTTCTGCTCATATGAGTTACTTGTTTTGAGTTAACACAGTTTTCTATAATGCAGTGTGTCTGTCGTGAAGCCAGTTAACTGATTATGCTGTTGCAGTGCTAGTGATGCCTTGAAATAATAAATGTTGTAGATGGAGACGAGTGACTACTCTGGTGTGAGGTTTATAGCGATTAGAAGTCTGCAGCAGATGGATTTGAGCGGAATTATCCACTCGTCTGATGCATTCCTTCCTACTCTGAAGGTTCGTCGCCTGTTATTGATTTTATTGACAATAATGGCCATAGCTACTAGTGAGATATCCACGGTTAAACCTTAACAGAGGCGTAAACTCTGAATTAGTCACAATTTGATATTCTGTGAGCTTTAAATCATGGTTCAAAGTAAGGCGTAGCTGCGTTTATACCTTGTTTAGGTTGACCTGTATAGACTGACTTGAGGAGATGGTATTTGTTTAGGTTGACCTGTATAGACTGACTTGAGGAGATGGTATTTGTTTAGGTTGACCTGTATAGACTGACTTGAGGAGATTGTATTGGTTTAGGTTCACCTATATAGACTGACTTGAGGAGATTGTATTTGTTTAGGTTCACCTATATAGACTGTCCCCCACAGAGTCTCTGCTCAGCTCTACACCTGTGGACCTCACGTCCTTCTTCTACTGCCCCTCTGTTCCACTGGACGGCCAGGTCTGTGATCACAGGATGATTATAAATCACATAATCATAATATAATATATATAATATAATATATATATACTATAATATATAATATAATATATATATGTTACTATAATATATATATACTATAATATATATATATATATATATATATATATATATATATATATATATATATATATATATAATACATAATCATAATTATAATCACATAATGATGATTGTAAGTCACAGGTTGATTATATAGGGATGATCTAATCCTTATAGGATCTGTCAGCAAGGGGCATGATATAGTTACGCAGTTGATCTAATTGGCGTTGACACTGGCTGGAGCCAGTGGCGATGTCTGTAAGATATTCGACCACGGATCAGTATGTGCGGGGTTCATATTCTGGTCTCACACGTCCCTGACATCGCTTTCGAGTGAGGAAACTGACGTTCACATTAGCTCTACCAGCTTTTTAAATAAATTAAGAAGATAAATGTCCACTATTGAGTAGATATTCTGTAAAAATCTTGGCACCACAAGTCTGTGATATGAAATATGGTGTTAAACTTGACTTTTTAGTTAAGTGATCATATGTATTTGCGCATATTTACAACATAGATAAACCACAGCTTAAACTTCTACTGTGGCTTCAACCATGGAATAGTTACAATTTTGTACTACATAAGCTTATTATACTTGTTAAACTGTAGCTGTACCTCCCTTTTCGAATATTTACACTACTGTTTAATTATTTCACGATTTAAGAAGATAATTCTAGTTTTGTTTAAGAAGTAAGCTGATTGGTCGATCAGCCTGAATGACAAAGCTGTCATTGTTTGTACTATATAATTTTGACTGGCCTTGAAGTTAATAATTATATATGATCACGCTACATTTATCGCTTAAACCAACATTTCTATTTGATTTATTATTTGCGGTTTGATCTATTCCATGGTTTGTTTAGGTAATCTACAATTTAAGGTCTGTTTAGTTAATATGGACTTCATTTTACAGAGAGAGAGAGAGAGACTCAATGTTTAATTCATTGACAATTACAGATTACAATTACAGATTCAACATAGTGTAGATCATAATAACACAAAACTATAAAAAGTGCAGTTAAAATAAACACAGGTGTGCAAATGTGCTCAAGACATAGCAATCAAATAGCTACCAGCATATCGGCCACCAGTGAGGGCATATCCCTATCTTGCTGGCCACCGATAAAACATATAAACACGTAAATTTACATAAGTTATTAGACTTTAGAAGTATAACATAATTAGGCTATCATATCGATCCAGACTAGAAATTAAGTTAGTAAGAATAAAGCAGATTAAATAACAAATCGACGCTCGAGAAACATGAATAATTATGATGACAAACAAGCATGTAGATGATTTTTAAGAAGCTTTTGGAATCTATTACGGTTTTGGATGGATCTGATATGGTCTGATAGACTATTCCAAATTTTGTAGCTGTTGAATAGCGTCGCAGAGAAGAATGCACGGTTAGATTGTAAGTATAGATGGTCAGTTAATGATAATCTGGTTATGTCGTTGTGCGAGGTTTTACTATGAATAAAAAGATCACTAATAGCAGTAGACAAATTAATAGGAAAGTGTAAATGCTTACATATAAGTTTAGCAATTGAGAATTTATGTAGAAGGGCAATTGGAAGGATATCATAATTCACATAAAGTTGCTTAACATTGTAGAAGCGATTATGATTTTGTAGATTCCTCAAAACTTTATTAATTGAAACATGTAATGGATGAAGAGCTGACTCAGTTGCATTACCGTAAACTTCATTCATTAATTGATTCATTTTACATTCTTCGTGACATATATTGAATACAAGAGATGAACGATTTGTTTTGATCTGAATCCATTAAACAGTGCGCGAATTCAACTCTGAGTAAAGCTGATATCATGTTTTTTGTATTTAATTGTAATTTCGTGAAATTGATGTACTTTTGATGCGGTATATTATGTATGTTGTTGTTGTTGTTGTTGTTGTTGTAGGAGTACATGATAAAACTCACGTCCACTCTCTCCACCGCTATGTACGAATACGTCTCCACTGAGATACACTTCCAAGCCAACACCTCCTACAGACACTTTGTTCTCAAGTTCAACCCTAAGGTTTCTATTTACTTGTTTCAGTCAACCTTTTAATTATATCGTAAGAAGAAGGCTAAATAACCATACGCCATGCTTCTCTGTTGCTTCGTGGAGTTTTATTCATCGCTTATCTTCCTTCCAGTGATATATCTTAGCGATTCTAGCAGCTTTACCCACACAATAACTTCTGCTTCAGAAGTTAGGGAATAAAAGTTAAAATGTTAAACGTTAAATTCAAGTTAAACGTTAGTTTCCAGGTTTTAAGGCATTTCTGTGACGGGATGAGCGTTGAATTTGAACCTTGCACAAAATGATAAGTAGTTTTACTAGTTAAAGAAATGCTAATGGCTCAGCCCGTATTAAACTGCTTGTTTTATTTCACTCTTTACTGCTCCAGTACATTCAGGCTACTGTAATAACTTACTGTAATAATTTCTTATACTTTACAGTTCATTATTTCAATCAATAATGATATAACGTCGGGTTTCTCGTCATACGGCAATGTCAGGGTCGTCTCTAGCGGACTCTGCACCAACTGACGCTGAAGCACGACACGATGACGTAGTTTCTAACTGATGCGTTATGATGTTTGTAGAGGAAGGCGGTTGATCAGGAGACGACACGTGAGTCAGTTATCGTGATGCCTCTAGCGCTGCTCGTTCTCGCTCTGGTCTACAACTACAATCAGGTAACCCACCGCTCTCAGCAGACTCAAGCTTTCTGTATACTCGTTCACTAGACTCAGTTTGTGCTAGGTGGTTTAGAAACTCTTGCCATAGCCACAGTTTGCGCTAGGTAGTGTAGGAAACATTAAAGTAATTTAAAGTGACTTCTCTCTCTCACTCTTTAGTGCTAAACCAAGCGGCAGGTCCAATGTACATATTCCTGCTCACATGCTGCTTTTCACGCTCCATAAAGAGCACACCATCAATTAACGAGTTAATCCCTTCACAAATGGCTATGCATTATCGACACCTTAATGTAGCCTATACCTTGGGAATAGTATAGCTTCTGAGGTGGTTTCGCGTTGCCTTCCTCAGTTCTATAATGGATTAATTGCATTTAATTTGGTAGCAATGGTTGTATTAGTGGTAGCAGCAGCAGTAGATTATTCTATTCGTTTGTCATCTTTACTCAGAAAATATTCGTAGGCTATCTAATTTATTTTATTTGTTATCTCTATTCAGATCATACCATCATTCATGCAGTCCTCTGGGTTTATTTTATTCGTTTGTCATCTTTATTCAGATAATATTCGTAGACTATTTTATTTTATTTGTTGTCTCTATTCAGATCATACCATTCCTGCAGTCGTCAGGGTTGCTGAACTCTCTCTCGAGGATCTCTGTCTTCCAGTCGTTCATCAAGCCTCAGCCGCAGTACCAGGAGAGCGCTGGAGACTTCGGTGGAATTAGAGACTTTGGCGACAGTCTCGGACTGAAGAAGAAGCCGAAAACGAAAAAGATACAGTAGCGCTTTGTTCTTGGACTGCTTGCTGTTTAAACTGCTTGACGTCCCTGACATTGCCTTATGGCGAGGAACCGGACGTTAAATTCTTATTGATTGATGATTGCTGTTGTGTCCTCGTATAGGAGATATTGTTCAAGATGCTGTTAATGTATTAGTTTGAATGTGCGCAAGCTGTGTATGTTGTATTGTGCGAAGAACAGTTGTAACTATTTGTAACTATTTGTATTTAGTTAAAAAGAAGTAAAATACGTTCTTCACGATTGATTGCATTTCTGTTTTTACTAGAATGTGCGTTAGAAAGTGTACGTAATAGTTTGTACTTAATACCTGTACAATGTACATGCAACCCTAATATTCTGTTTGTAGTACTCATAGAATTCTGGTATGTAATACGAGTTTGTTAGGTTTGAAATGTAAAAAAATGTAAGGTTTTTTTAAAGGGAAGTTTTTTGAAGGTTAACAGAGAAATTTTATACTTAATTCTTTGAATCACAGGAAGCCAGTGAATATTATTGAGCGAGGAACTAGGTGTTTTAATGATTGTAGTTTGATTAATTGATTGTTAAGACTAAACTAATTGATTGATAAGACCCCTTATGTTCGGCATTACGATCCTTGGGTACGACAGTATGACTCAACAATTACACAGCCCGGCTATTTGTGCTTATCAGGTTCAGTAACGTAAAGCCTCTGTCTTATTATAATTATTATTAAGTATAATTATCGACAGAGACAGCATTCGGTTGGAAAGCACCTAGGCTCCAAAAATTAGTATAAAATGTAATCCTGACCCTAGTTAACTGGGATACAAGGGAAGAAGATGATGATGAACATAACTATAATTTTATTACTATGATCTCGTGGAGCTTTTCAGTGATAATCAGCAAGATACTGACAGATCGCATAGGAAAATCACGTGAGATAGCAATCCTGTGAGAGAGCCTATTCTATTAACTGGTCTAGAGATAATAATTGACACTTGATAAAAGCTTTGTACTATGCATTATAGACACTAATATCAGAGGCTTTATCACACGTTCTAATGCACTAAATGTCAATATAAGGTAATGTCTCATTAAAACTTTCACCGACACAAAATAAACAGTTTCAACAAACGATGGTGTTTTGTCGTAGAAATCCGAAAAGGCATCGAAAAAATAATATAGCCAAGCAATTGAAAAACTTGATACCAATATAATGACGGAATAAGACCTATATACCCATCAGATGCGGCAAGGCATAAACTCCGTCAATGACGCTCCTTCAAGAGCACGCCATTGATCTACAAGCTACACGTATTAAGTAGCAAGAAGATTACACTTCAGCAGAGGCTTATCCCAGACTGAGTTTTTTTATTTATGGCGATTATCATGCCGCCAAAATTGAACAAGAGATGTGTCATATGCCATCAGACTAGTGTCGATAGTTCAGATATCAGTTGTGATCTCAAAATACTACCGATCGAATAAAACTTGTAACGCTGGTAAAGCTAATATTAATGCCAGTTTCCTCACTCGAAAGCGATGTCAGTGACGGGCAGTTGTTTTTAATTTACATAATTAAAACACCTTTGAAACAGTACAATAGTTAAAACTGTCATTTGATCGTTCCAATCTTTCAGTTACTAGCAAAATGTACTACTCGGCTTTGTATATCTTTTCAAAGTATCCCTAGGTTCCACGTTGATTTAGTTAACCTTGGGTTTTATCGGAGTAGGTTTAACGGGGCTTGTCTTGCTAGCGCTCGCAGAAGCAGTCTTTCCTGGACTTATCCCACTAGGGCTCGATGTTGTCGCGGCTTTTGCACTGCCCCGAGGTTTTCTCGGTTTTACGGTGGCAGATTTTCTCGTGCGAGGTCGCGATGCTTTCTGTAGTTTACCAATGACGTTGGGGCTGAGCACGTTAGTGTTACCCTGCGCAAACATCCTCGCCTCCCATCTCTTCACTTCCTCCTGGTAACGCTGACTGTTCATTTTAGCCTGCTCCTCAAACGGCTGGAAATAAGTTTATTAATAATAAATCAACAAGCATCATACTAAAAAAATATTAGGTTATTTTATTTATATAAAACAAAAGTGCTAAATTAGGTTTCATATCAGATGTTTAATTTAAATAATTGTAAATCTCTAACGAATGATTGGATAGCATACAAGTTTCATACCGATTCATCAAATCTACACTAACTTACAGTCCTGCGAAGTAAAACAGAAAGATAAATATAACAATTATGACGTCCCTGACATCATCCCTGGATGAGGAAACGGACGTTAAACCTTTATTATTATTATTATTATTATTATTATTATTATTATTATTATAAATATATACACAGAAACTTCATAAAACAGACTGATTGTATCTGAAATATTCTTGCACGGCACCGTTAACTTAATTCAACATCAGTACAGTATATAATAATAATAATAAGTACATTTATATACACGCTACTTTATGCACCATGCTAAAATAGCGCTGTAAGTGCAACTTACCGCCGATCTTATAAAGCGAAGATCAGAAAGATATCGTCGCCGTAAGTCGCTTTTGCATCTTATGAACGAGATGTCGCTCGGCATCTGAGCTGATTTCAGCTACATGTGACGGAACTATATCTTGTCGAGATCGGGCGGATAATGTCACCGTTAGATTAAAACAAAGTCGTCGCCAGGGGCTGATACTCAACCGTCGCAGGTGGCTCCAGCCAATAGGAGAGCGCGAAATCCGCGCAAACGTTTTGAATTCTTGGAAATGTGACATAACAGGCTCAAGATAAAGTTGAGAATAGAAAAGTTTCATAAGATGCAAGAAGCAGATTGGTAGTTATCTCGAGGATAAAGTCAAATGGTAGAGATTGATATCGGCGAGAATATCTTTCCGTTTATAAGAGCGGGTATAATTATGCTCGATCGAATAGAAAAGTCTTGAGTTTCTTCTGGAAGCTATAAAGGGATAGATCAGACTGACACAGACTAACGGGAAGATTATTCCAAACAATTGGTCCATAAATAGTAAAGTCAGCATTCAAGAGAGTACAGGCAGGTGTTTAAGTATAGAGCATGAACAGTGTGCAAAGAGGACAAAGCTCGCTCCAGCTTGCAAATAAGTCCACAAGCCTAGAAATAGCACTTATCTAATATTTGCCAAATTTTTCCACTTATAACCATAGTTCATTCACAGAAAACAGTCTGAATAACTTTGGACTGATTTTCAGGATTTTGGAATTTGCACCGTTTTTGGACCTTCTTTTTGCTCGCCGGCTTGATTTTGTCTCAACAGTGCTCGATGTTGTCATTGATGACTGTAGCACTCTAATTGTTTTAATTAATTAATGTATTAATTGTAACACATCTCTTCCCACCATAGATTTTATTTCATCCTGCCTGACTGTTTTTTGATCACCGGACCGGCACTGCTTACGATCTTATATTTCTCTTCAGCACGTGTTTTTCAGATCGTTTGGGGTGAATCGATTTGTAGTGACATGTGATGGGGGGACGTCCCTGACATCATCCTTGTATGAGGAAACGGACGTTAAACCTTTATTATTACCTTTATTATTATTATTATTATTATTGAATAATCTGGAGGAGGCATTTCTTCTAGCTCTACATAAAATCCTACCTTTCTTTGTGCATCACTCAATGACTTCCAGTTTTCAGATTGACGCTTTAGAAAGACCTAAGTGAATACAGAAATGAACAATCATAGTCAAGTATTCAAGTGGACGTGTATATAAAGACACACAGTCACACACAGAAAAAATTGTTTTGCAATAAAATAATAATTTATATTTGACATAAATATCCGCATTTACTAACCTTTCTTTAATCAATTGATCACTTACTAAAAAATTTTGTGGGGTTAAGGTCAACCGCCAAAATTATATCTCTCAGCCAAATACCGCGCTGTCCCTCAGGCTTATCGACCAATTAGCTTACTTCGTAAACAAAGCCAGAATACTATTTCTTAATCAGTGATGTAACTAATCAACTGTTTAAACGCCCGAAAACAGGCGCGCAGCTATTCATTACTTTACACATCGATTAAAGCATACAGAATATCAAATGATGACTAAACAGCAGTTTACGCAACTGTTGATGTTTAAACACTTGATTATCTCACTAGTAAATAAGGCCATAAGAATACTGAATACTAAGAATTTGTTTACAAATTAGCTTCACCAGATGGAGGCAACCTCTGAGATACAATGGGAATAATGACCGGTTTTAACCGGTTGACTTGTGCAAACTTTCATCAATTCCAATTTTTCATAGTAAAACATCATCAGCATCTTCCCTTGAATCACAGTCTAGTTAGAGTCTGGATATGAATAGACCTTCTCCACTCCTCTCTGTGGGGTGAGGAACTTCTTCATTCGTTTTAGAAAATATAGCACTCTAATTGTTATTATTATTATTACTTACACTGACGGGGGTGTCACCTCTCTCAGCAGCTTTAGACTTGTAGAACAGAACAAATGGATTGACGTCAGTGGGCCTAGGCTTCATCAGCTCCTTCTTGAGCTGAAAACAACACGTTATCTTAGATACAACTGTACGCAAAGAAAAAACTATCCGAAATTCAGAACAGATTCCTAGAGCTTAATGTCATCAAGAACAAGTGGTGCGATATAATATAGTTTACTATATAGTATAATATATGGAAAAGTCTCAAATAGAGGATTGACTGATGGATGCTATGACGAAGGACAGAGAGGATTTGAGAGAGTCTATTCGTATCCCGACCCTGGTTAAACTGGGATTCAAGGGATGATGATGATGATGATGATGATGATGACGATGATGATGTTATAATACTTATACGCATTATTAAGATAAAGGTGGAATATATAATGATGATTATTAGTACTAAAAGTTGAAGATGCATTTAACGTCCGTGGACGCACTGATGATGACTCTGGAACGTAGCTGTAGAGCCCGGTACTGGATCGATCAGTTGTTCAGCCAGATAAGCCACTGATGAAATGAAGGACCGCTAAGATTGCAGTGATAATGAGACGAACACAGTTCATTAACAGCGCCTGCTATGTTCTATTTTATTAGTCCATATTTTATCTCAACAACATGCATACTCTAAACTACACTTAAACAGTTTCTATATTAAGTTATAATTATTAATTCAACGAGCGTACTGTTAGTGCTCAAAACCTATGAACGTTATGTCTGAATGCCCCATCGCTGTCTGGTAGCTTTAGGCACCTGCCTCCCAATTAGCCATCGCTTTCTTGTTGCATCCTCCCAGCAACAAACTCCACTACCCGATGATTTTACACAGTTTTCTCAGCACGTATGTAACTGTCCTCGATTCGACTGAACTCTCTCGTTGCTAGCCCGAATGAATGAATGACTCTCTCTAGCGGTTTATATACATGTACTAGCGTCATGTATTAATATGGAAATACATACTCTCCGTTGAAACTCTCTCTCTCTGTCTCTCTCTCGCTTGTATTAATACAGCAATCCATTCTCTCTCTTACAACTCCCTCTGCCTCTCTCTCTCTCTTTCTCTCTTTTGTACTAATACCGTTCTATAATCTCTCCATTACATTATAGTTTATTCCAGCGATTCAATGCTGTCTGTTTCCGTGGCACTTTGACTAATGCGGCTTCCCAGAGTGCAGAGGAATTATTTTAATCGCTTCATTTAACTTTTAATTAAATAAAGTCTCCTTTATCTTATTTTTTAGCCCAGGGCATTAAAAAATATATATAATATAATATAATGTAATGTTATATAATATAATATAATACAACAATCAGTACACTATAATGTAATTTATACCAATATAATATGATTAATAATAGTACACTATATAACAGCACAGCATATCAGCATTGACTTTCCATCCAAAGCTCATTATTTAATGGGTGCATGTAGCCCATGGTTTGAAAAATAGCGAATTCAAAGAGACATCATTTTTTCCAACACTATAGTGATGGCAGTGGAATCTAAAACTTGCATCATAAAAGCACTAATACAATAATAATAGTACATATAACAAAGAAAACAGACAAATTCTCAAAATAATCTCAGCCAAAAAGGGGAAGATTCTAGCATACTGCAGTATCTCATACTAGACAACAATAAACAGTCACATCATTAAACTGAGTATATAATGATCAAGCTAACAAGATTACGCACATATTTTAGAAAGCTGATATTGTACTTTAAAAGTATAAAAAATAATAAATAAATAAATTGAACTCAAAGTGTTCTATGAACAACATGCCTTTCTCTCTTTACGAAGCTGCTTCTTGTTCTTTTGTTCTTCTTTCTGCTGCATCAACTGCGCTTTCTCCTGCTCCGTCAAGCTGTCCAGCTCAGCGTTCCTCTTAGCGATAAAAATCTCTCGCTCATCATGATAGCGTCTCAGGTACACCTGCAGCAATTCAATCAATTGATAATAAGAAATCAATCAATTTATCAAGAAACCAATCAATCGATCAGTCAAGCAACCAATCAATTAGTTAATCAATTGACAATTCAATCAGTCAGTCAGTCTATCAATTAACTAATACATCAACCCATCAGTCAATCGATCAAGCAACTAATTAATCAATCACTCAATCAGTCAATTAATCAAGCAACTAATCACTAAATTAATCAGTCAATCGATCAACTAATCAATCAATCAATCAGCCAATCGATCAATCAATTAATCAGTCTGTTCTGTTCTTTATTTATCATGATAATAAAATTCTTATAATGAATTATAACATTCACAATAAGCATTAGATTAATTAGTTAGTTTAGTTTTTAAGCCCTAATACTACTATAAAAGTGTTTAAACACTGGGACAAATCTTTACTGAGAACATTGGATGCATTGGCTTAAACATCAACTCTCACATCTGATTAGGGCAGATTTATGTAAAGCAGAGCTACTTTAAATATAGCCAAAACTTGTGTCAATATAGATATATTCATCACTGACTTTAAAAAATGACAAGGATAGACAAAGCGAAAAAAAACAGGTTTCTAAAACAATGAATCCAATTTTTAATATCTCTGCTTTTTGGCTGATAGCAAGCTACTTAAACCAATGTGTTATAATACTGGTCACTTACTGGCTTACCTTTTGTCCAAACTAAACTAATATTCATATCTAATCCAAAGAAACATTAAAAGAAGCCATACAATTTCAACTCGCAGCTCCTTGAATGATAAATGATGTGAATATGCAATAAATGTAAATATAAATGATATGATATGCAGCTCCTTGAATGATAAGCTCCAAAACTTGTATGTTATTAAATGCTGCTAATGAGCTGTAACTGCTTTTCATCTATGTGTTTACATCATTATTTGCATTTGCATAGCATTGCCATTGATATATTGTAACACTCTGCGGTTGTCCGATTGTTGTCAAATATATATATATATATATATATATATATATATATATATATATATATATATATATATATATATATATATTAGGGTGACAATAAAACCTAAAGTTGTTATTTTTAATGCTCACACCCTCTAAATATGTTCATTTCTATGCAAAAGTTAAATTTAGAAAATTTTATGAGAATCCATTCATATCTAGAGGTTGCACAACAGACTCGAATATTATATATATATGTGACCTACTTATTGAAAACACTGTCGATGATTAAAAGTTTCCTGGATGACCGTTGACTTGAGTCAGGATAATGCAATCTATGATTCTCCACAATCTGTAAAAGGAACTGTATCTGTTCTTCTTGGTTAGCAAGCACTCCGTTGAAAGATTGACAAAGCTCAACAACGCGCTCAGCAGCGTCATTCACGATCTTTAATTGACCTGCCTTTCTCCGAGCCTTAATGTATACGTCATTGGTGTCCTATCATCCCATGTATTTGGATCTTCTTCTAGAAAATCATGATCCACACCTAGAGCTATGAACAGCGTCCTAGTGTTCCTTGTTACGAAATCAATAGTTTTTTCTTGGTAGTTTTATCGTCAATAATAATTCTGCGTGGTGGATAGTCATATGAACCTTCGCTTTCAAGCGCTCTTATCATGTCAACTTTTTCATCTACAGTAACATCTGCATCAAAAGAACCAATCCAATCAGAGTCTCACTTAGATACCATAGATGGTTGGAGAAATTCTTCATTGCTGTCGATGTAACAGATTCAGCCAAGGTCTCGTATGTCTCTATGTCTTCGAGCAAAGACAGGTTGTTGCATGGAGCTGATGTTGGACATTGGCAGGTAAATCATGCTTGATAAATACACCTTGATCACAATAATGTTGAATCGACGGAGTCCTATGAGTTCTCGCTCTGTCAGCTTAAACTGAGATCGGAAGAGAAAAAATCTTCAGAGAGTATGTTAGCTTGGCCATCCACCTTGCTCGATGTACAGCACCAGGTTGATGAATAGTAACATCTCCCAAACTTTCAGCTTCAAGAAAGAGTTGAGACAGCTGAAGAAGCTCTCTATAGTCATCACGAGGTTGCAACTGAGACAGCTGCCACGATATGGCGATCGGCTACTCCGCTTTCAAACTCGTGCCTATCGATGGAAGTCCAGAAGTCTGCAGTTTCATTTTTGGTCCGTTTGATGTCTCTATAATCGAATCAAAAACTTTTGCAACTGTTAACTCCATTACATGATGTCTACATGGAAAGCTGACAAGATTGTGGCCAAGCTTCTGTTCGAGGAGCATACAAGCTCCACTTTTCAGTCCCGTGTTGTTTGCAGTCGTGTCGATTGACACGAAATGTATGCGATCATTCAAATTCCATTCTTGAATTCAACTGAAGACCGCTGTCGCTTGGGCTTCACCAGTACTAGTCTGTATCTTTGTGATATCTTTGTATCTTTGTAATCTTCCCGATTACTGGTCAGTTTATTAGGATCTATTCCTAAAGAATGTGCAGTAGCTGCCAAAACCTATACTGTATTTCTTTCGCTCATCTAAGATCGATCCAAAGCAGCAGAAATTTCAGAACTTACGATCGCGGTAGTCTTCCTTCTCTTCGAAGGTACACTAGCTTTCACCTATAAGCCCAACACATCTACATCAGAGCTGCTACCTTGATTCATTTTCTAGATGTTGCTGCTGCTCTACTACTCTGTTGAACAGGTTGTGACTCAATTCTAGAACGATTTTCTTCTTTTCTCTGTCTCACTTGAAGTAAGTTAGTTGACCTTTGATTTAGACTACTTAAGTAAACAATGAACCAAGTACTTTGTGAGCTAAAATACAAGAAATTAACTCCATAGATAGTTGCTATTTTTCTTAAACTGAATCTCTATGTATCTTAATTGAATTTTAATTTATTCAATAAATAACGAATAAACTTTGAATACAATGTAAGTCGCCAATAGCTTGATAATAGATGAAAACTTCAGCGGTCTTGTGCAACCTCTAAATATCAACCAAATCCATCCAAATTTTTTTTATTAATCATTTGTACCAAAATGAATAATTTAAGGGGGTGTGAGTGATAAAATACAAAAAAAAAATTTCCTATGTATTTTATTGTCACCCTAATATATATATATATATATATATATATATATATATATAATTAAAACAAGAAACCATATTTTAAATTTTAAATCACAAAATTCATACTTCTTTATTTTCCACGGACAGTGAACGCCACATCTGTCCCAGAATTCGTCCCAGCTGAGGAATGGCTATTCCTAGAAAAAAAAATTAATTATGCATTTTAAATCTTTCTGAAATAATTTATTTAAAAATTAATTTTTCTTCAAAATTTCAATTGAAAATAAATTTTAGTATGTTATGCATAAATGAGCTCATTAAAATGTTTTTTAAAATATAACATATTTACAATTACTTATCTTTATGCTTATAGCATATGCTCATACAAGCACTTAGTGTGCAAACAGTAGCAACTAGCAATCTTTGAACTAATCACTATATTCAGTCTATGATTCCAAACTGCCCTTCCAATTGAATGATATGTCCAATACAAAATTCTCAGAAATTGTAGGTCAATCCTGCTTTAAGTATTGTCTAATGATCGATCTCCAAAGTTGTTCTCAATGCAAAAGAGCTAAGTTAATGAGAACAATATAAAAAAATTTCATATCTTTTGTATTCATAAGAACAAATTTAGTTTGAGCCTGAGTTGTCTTACTGCTGACTTCTTCTGAAATTTGTTAAATCATACAAAGCATGGGAAGTTTTCAGTGACATTTTCACAATTTTCAGAACTAACCACAGTAACATATTTACAACTTACAGAACAATCCTTTATGTTTTTATTCTTTTTATCATTATTTTATTCTTTATTACTTTTATTTTAAACTCTTTTCCCATCATCTAAGTAGCCTAAAGTTTACACTTGGAGAGAGAATATTTACCAGGATTTGCTTTCTTCACTTCTTCTCTTTTTTCTCCCGAGAAGATGATGAACGGAGTGCGACTCTGCTTCCTCAATGCCAGCGGAGTCTGCGTAGAGGCACGAGCAATTCCCCATACCGTGCTGTTGCTCGGACTCAGTAGCTGAGACCCTTGCTCGACAGATCTGGAATTATTTAAAATTATTTATTTATATTTCAATGTAACTTAAATTTGTTGCATCTCTGCAATAAGTGTAAATACAAGATTGCTCCGTATTTAGATATGCTACAAGAAGTTTGTTCACAGCATGCAAGAATGCCACTAGCACTAAAGTGCAAGAAAGAAAGAAATTGCAAGTGCCACTAAAGTGCAATAAAGAAAGAAAGAAATTGCAAGTGCAACTAAAGTGCAAGAAAGAAAGAACTACAAGAAAGACACTAAAAATAAAAATGGAGACAACTAGAGGAGTTAAGCTAACTAAATATATATTATATATAATAAAACTGATGCAAAAGTTGAGCAAGGATCTATAAACTATGTAAAATATCTCAAGCGACATATGAAGACTTTGATTCTATATAGGCTTCAAATAGAAAAATTCAATAAATTTGTCATACTTTATTGTTACTCAAATAAAGTTGGTATATTATGTTATATTTTTATCGTTTTCATGTTATCCTTTCATGTTATGTTTTCTGTTGTTGTTGGAAGTTAACATTTAGTGTTAAGAAACAAAACCACGGCAATTGATAAAAAAATAGCATGACTTTTTATCAAATCTAATATTTAACACAAGAATTAGTTTATATACCGAGATATATTTTGGATTACAACTCCAGAAAATCTAATGCATAACTCTCTCAAGCCTATCATCTTGAATGCCTTGGCCTTTCAGGTCTGTAAATTTGTAAAATCCAATCTGTACAAAATAATATATACTTGATTTATATACGTGTGTATATATATATATACACACATATATATATATATATATATATATTTACATACGTGTGTATATATATATATTTATATACGTGTGTGTGTATATATATATATATATATATATATATATATATATATATATATACTTGATTTCTATTTATTTTTTATCTGCTCCTATTAGGGCATATATTTTATGTACATTTAGCAGAAAAAGCAAATGTTTATATATAACAATATACAGATAATGATCACATATATGCACATAATGATCATTTATTGTATTTAAAACAATGGAATAGAGCACTAGTCCAATCAATATAATTTAAAACTCTAATTAAAAGGATACAGGTAAGTTCTCCCTTTTAAAAATAATAATAATAATAATAATAAAGGTTTAACGTCCGTTCCCTCACACAAGGATAATGTCAGGGACGCCAGAGATACATTAACTAATGCATCTAAAATATGTATTATCTTTTAAAAATTCAATTAGAAACAATTTCTTGACTGTCTAGAATCTTCCTCGTTGACAGTTTTGTTGCGAAATCTATGGTTCGAACTTGTAGGATTATTTTTAAAACGTTAAGGAGCTCAAAATCCAGAAGTGCTTTGTCAAACCCATTAACCCGCTGCCAAAAATAGACTTTGCAAACTATACAGCTTTGTCTGTAAACTTTAGCGACAAGCGACAGAACAACCGTTAAATATAAAGAGATTCATTAACGTGCATATGATCTTATCATAAAATGATAGTTAGGTCTCAAAGACCTCAA
Organism: Enchytraeus crypticus; assembly: GCA_905160935.1. Classification (NCBI taxonomy): domain Eukaryota; kingdom Metazoa; phylum Annelida; class Clitellata; order Enchytraeida; family Enchytraeidae; genus Enchytraeus; species Enchytraeus crypticus. The sequence goes on along the minus strand of CAJHZI010000495.1, from coordinate 1,286,192 downwards.
AACTTTCAAAAGCTTTAAATACAAATTAATTTGTTTTTGTTTACTCAGCTAGAAACTCTGCAAGTTCCTTTATCTTTACTGCGAAACTGTAACTTCTCTTGTTGTTAATGCCTTACTTTTTAAAATCCTCCTTTATAATTACTTTATGTTGAATGAATATGGTACTTTAATCCAGCTGCTAGTCGGTCTTCTAAATTAATTACTCTTGTAAGACTGCTTACCTTCGCGCTCTTAATTTAGCTACATCTTACGTTGTTCTATCCAGCATGCTGCACTGCAGGTCTAGAATTTTCTCCCACCCACTCTTTGAATCACATTAGCCTTTGTTTTCCCAGGAGCAGTTCCATATAGGCAATTGAAGAACTACCATTTTCCATTTCTCCTTCTAGTTTCCATGCATTAGTTAATATCTGTGACCAGGAATGTAAATCTCCTTTGTAATACTTTAGTTGATGTCTGGCATTGTCATTCCAAGGACTGTCTTTTTGGATTTTAGAATATGCATCGTTACACAAACTCATTTTTACTCAGCGGTTTTATTTGTCTCAGTGGTGCTCGATGTTTTCATGGACAACAGTAGAACTTATTTTTTTAAACTTTTCACGACAAATATGGAAAGGTTTTTTAGAATCATCCCTTCTGAATTTAGAATTGTTTTGATCAATGATTGTTTTGATATATTTTATATAATTATATCCATTTTCGATGCATGAAGAAAACTAATTAAGTAATTTTACTTAAATGTTTTATTTATTTTTGCAAAGTATAAAATATAATTTTGCAAATTATAATTTATATTTTGTTCTACCAAGACTCTAAGCTTAAGCTAGTGCAAACGTAGCTATGACAACGAGGTATTTGTTTATATTATTTTTAGATAAAATTTAAAAAGATAGCTAAATCTGTAGGAAACTTAATTAGGTATAGACTTGTGATTATTATGTAACTTATCAAATTCAATTATGCAGATGATGATATGTATGACTCTGCGATGGATTGAGATTAGTGGGGGAAGAGGATTGGGGAGAATACTAATTTTAATTTTATTTAAATGTTTTATTTATTTTTGCAAAATATAAAATATAATTTTGCAAATTATAATGCAATAATAATTTGCAATAATTAATAACTTCATATTTCAATTAGTTAGTGAACCTAGTCGAAATGGAAATATTTTAGATCTATTATTTAGCTCAGGTGAAAATATTGTAGAGAATATAATGGTTAGAGAACCTTTAGGAACTAGTAATCATAGCATGGTAGATTTTCAATTAATCACTAATAAAATAAAAACTGAGAAAGAGAGTAAAGTATTGAATTTTCATAAAGCTAATTATCACACTATAATTGCATCTGCTCAATTAAGTGGTTGGGACAGCATATCCTTGAATAATGTTAGTGATATATGGTCAATTTTAAAGAATGATATTTTAGAAATCAGAAATAAATTGATACCTTTAACATATAGGTCAAAAGTAAAATGCAAATGGGCAACTAAATTATGCAAAAAGTTAAGGAGAGCAAAGAGACGAGCTTGGGATAAATATATAAAATCAGGTAGAAAATTGTCATATTACAATAAGTATAAGGAGAAATTAAGCAAGTCTACTAGGGCAAATGATGAGGCAAGTTTGAGATTAAATTAAGTAATAATGTAAAAAATGACAATAAAAGTTTCTTTGCCTATGTTAGAAATAAAGAGAGGAACAAAGTTAAAGTAGGTCCATTGCGGGATGCTGATGGTATCATTATCACTGATGATGAGCTTACAGCAAAATGTTCAATGATTACTTTAGCAGTGTTTTTACAGTAGAAAATCTAGTTAATATTCCAATAGCAGATAAAATATTTCAGGCCTAGAATCAGAATGTTTAAGTGAAATAGTCATAGACAAGGAAATGGTGTTACAGAAACTTAGTGAAATTAACTTTAATAAAAGTCCAGGTTCAGATGATCTTCATCCTAAGTTACTATTGGAGCTGAGACAACAATTAGTAGGTCCTCTTACTAAATTGTTCAATCTATCGCTCGAAACTGGGATTGTACCTCAAGACTGGAAAGAGGCCAGGGTGTCTCCCTTGTTCAAGAAAGGTAGAAGAGACAAACCTGAGAACTATAGACCAGTTAGTTTAACTAGTATCATAGGTAAGGTGTTTGAGAGCATTATTAAGGATAGTTTATTTACACATTTTAATAGTTATGGATTAATAAGAAATAGTCAACATGGATTTACCAGAAACAGATCTTGTCTAACAAACATCTTGAGCTTCATGGAATCCGTCACACTGCATGTTGATAATGGTAATCCAGTAGACATTGTCTATTTGGATTTTGCAAAGGCGTTTGATAAAGTGCCTTACGAGAGATTGTTTTGTAAACTTGAAGCTCATGGAGTTACTGGCTCTGTCCTGAATTGGATTAGAAGTTGGTTAATCTCCAGGAGACAAAAAGTTTGCATTTCAAATCACGACTCGGCTTGGCGCAGTGTTACTAGTGGGGTTCCACAAGGTTCACTGTTGGGACCAATTTTATTTTTGGTTTACATTAATGACTTAGACAACAGCATAATATCCAAAATGAGTAAGTTTGCTGATGATACCAAATTATGTAAAGATATAGGCAATCTAGAGGATATGTTGTCACTTCAGAGAGATTTAGACCATTTGCATAATTGGTCAACTACTTGGCAGATGAGCTTCAATGTTGATAAATGTACAGTTATGCATGTAGGTCACAACAATAGTTGTAATCAATATAAGCTTGGTAACGCAGAACTAAAATCATCAATTAAAGAAAAGGATCTAGGTGTCATTATTGATAATACCCAAAAATTTTCAGAGCAGTGTAAATCAGCAGTAAATTGTGCTAATCGCACTTTAGGTTTAAACGCAACGAGAACCATGAAAAGTCGTAATAAGGATGTAATAGTTAAATTATATAAAGCATTAGTAAGACCTAAATTAGAATATTGCATACAAGCATGGAGACCTTTTTTAAGGAAGGATGTAGAATGTATAGAAAGAGTTCAAAGGAGAGCAACTAGAATGATTGCTGAATGTAGAGGTCAAAGCTATGAATCTAGGTTAGATGCATTAGGTTTAATTAGTTTAGAAGATAGACATACCAGAGGGGATTTAATTCAAGTGTTTAAAATAATTAAAGGTTTTTGACAATATCAAATGTGGACAATTTTTCAAATTATCTGATTATGCTAGAACTAGAGGAAATAGATTCAAAATAATAAAGGTTAGATCCAGATTAGAGGTTAGAAGAAACTTTTCAGTCAGAGAGTTGTCAATATATGGAACGTGCTACCTCAGTATGTAGTAGAGGCAGAGACAGTGAATGCTTTTAAGAAAAGGCTAGATAAGTATTGGAAAGAAATACATTGAATTGATAAATTGTTTATTTGTTTTGTGTAGATAGGCTGATTAGTTGCACACCACATGAGGGTATTTGGTTTCTAGGTATTCATGAGTGTGGGTAAGGCTTGTATGTGTATGTAGGTGTGGGTAAGTGTATGCACATGTGTGTATGTCTTTGTATGTTTGTGCATATATGCGTGTATGTATTGTAATGTATGACTATATTTTGCAAATTGTGGATATGCCTAGTATGTAGTTATATGCATGCTTGCATATTTTTGTCTGTAAGGTCGATGTGTGTATGTACAAGTGAGTGTATTCTATGTGTATATATGTAGGTGTATGTGTAATTGTGTATGTGTGTATATATGTATGTGTATGTATATATGTATATGTGTATGTGTGTATATATGTGTGTATATGTGTTATATGTGTGTATATGTGTATGTATGTACATATGTGTATGTATGTGTGTATCTATATGTATGTGTGTATGTATGTGTATATGTTCGTGCATGTATATGTATATATTTGTATGTATATTTGTGCATATTTATGTGTGTATCTGTATATATATGGATGTGGGGTATGTATGTATGTATATGTATGACACAATACATGTAAGTATTTGAGTGTTTCTATGTCTTTATGTATGTGTATATGTACAAATGTGTGTGTGGGTATGTATGCATGAACATGCATGTAAACATGCATTGGTGCATATATGTATGTGTATTTGTGCATAGTTGTATACCTGTGTGTAAGTTTATACATGAGCTGGTTATGTGTGTGTATGTGGTTTGTTGGTGAATTTTTAGTTTTTTCTTATGTGCTTCTTTTGAAGCCTATCAAGTTGTCAAAGTTTGTATCTTTTTTCCTTTACAGTCTCTATGTATAGAGGTATGAAATTATGACGAAGACTGGTGTTACAAGTCTTTGTGACTTCCTTAACCAGTATAATTATGTTGAGTTAAGTTAAGTTAAGAATACTCTAGTGTCCACAATGTGACGCGTTATATAGAGCTTGAAGAAGATAAAATATGCAGAGTTTACATTAATCTAAATAAAAATAAACGGCTTAAAACTTTAAATTATTTAATTGCATGTGTTAAATGAAAAATGTAATTGTTATGTAAATTAATTTAAGCAACACCTTAATTGCTTTATCTGAATTTTTATGAATAATGATATTAAATATCCATGAACTTTAATAAATACTTGAAAATGTGGTGTGGTTTAATGCTATTTCAGACTAGCTAAGGTGTCCAAAAGATCACGAAAATGAGTGAGCAGCTAAAATTTATTGTGTCGGAGCTAGAGAAGGAACCTTTCTCTAAAACATATAATCTTATCACATTTGATTCTCTGGACTCTTTGCAGCTTCTTCAAGTTCTCACAGATGTATTTGCTGGAATTGATCCTAAGGTTAGATTATTTGAAGTCTGGTTACTTAGTTGCGAACTATGTGATTTTTCATCTGTATGGTGCATTCTAAAATCAAATAAATAAGCTAAATGTGGTATCAGCGTGCTGATGATTTTTATCTTATATAATTATTGATTTTAAAATCAATGTTGAGTAATAAGGAGAATTATACTGTATCTACTTGAATATATCATATGTACTGTATCATTTATGTCTTTTGATAAATTTGGTTACTTTTTCTTCTTTGTTCACATTGAGGTGTTTAGTGTATTTAGAATCCCTGAATGTAAATTTTAAATTATAGTTTGGTAGTTGGATGTGAAACGTGGACATTAAAGAAAGAAGATATTAGGAAATTAAAGGCATTGAAAATGTGGTTATGGAAAAGATTAGTTGGATTGAAAAAAATACAAATGAAGAAGCGCTTGAAAGAGTCGGTACAGATATACAGTTAATAAATGTGATAACAAATAGAAATAAAAGCTGGATAGGACATTGTATATAGGGGTGGTTTGCTAAAGAATGTAATTGAATGAAGAAGGTAAGGGAAAAGAGTTAGAGGAAGACCAAGACATGGTCTGTAACTCTAAATCATATCAGCAATGGATAAGTCGTGAATTTCTAATATAACACATCAAACTTATTCTCTCAAGAAGCCATCGTAGCTGATATTGCAGTCGATACCATGTATCACAGTTGCACCAACTATCACTAAAAGTGGTATAAAATTAAGTCAGTTCAATTATTTCAACATACTCTGCTATTAATGTCTTCTTATTTTATTATTTTATTCTTTCATATGTCTTCTTCTTATTTTGCATGAGCAGCAAAAGGCCGATGTTAGAGAGGAGACGGCTGATCAGACGGCCATAAGGATTTTCTCAATGCTCAGAATTCTCAACTATCGACCACCTACTGAACAGAAAGCACTGTTAGTCATTCTGCTCATCTGATCTACTAGTCTATCACTATCATATAATAGAATAATATAATATATCACTATCATATAATATAATAGAATGTCTCGCTAGCATAGGGGTAACGTTATGAAGATGAATTGAACTCTCGCGGGTTCAAATCCCAGCCGTGCTGATCTGAGAGTAAAGTCTTGGACATTCGCTGGACTGGTTATATTATTTTGGTATATACATGTAGATTGGCCAGTTACGCCAGTTGCAGCAGAGCAACCCCCCATTTTTTAATGTACTGTAAATATAAATTACATTTTTATTTTGGCCCTGGAAAGGGCCGTTGTAGTGGTTCAGAAAGAACCAGTTGTATCTGCTAGCATTGCTGACTATTCGATATGCTTTCAGAACGCTAGGACAGCCTTGTTGATTCCAGCTTAGAGCACTCCCTCCCAGATTGATTGTAGCACTTCTGGCAGTTCTGTCTTTTTTAGGCTTCGGCTGGTGTTTCTGATAGAGATGCAGCATGGTTCCCCAGACATAGTAATCCATAGGATTTAGATCAGGAGAGTTTGGAGGCCATTCATTCTTCTTAATGAAATCCGGGTTTCTCTCACTGATCCATTCCTGTGCATGACATACTAAAACATGATATACTAAACAGCCAATTTTATCTATTCTTCAAAATTAATGTATATATTTTAATTTATTTGATTGAAATTACTGTACTGTTTCAGGGCAGACTTTCGCCAGGGAGTCGTACAGGGGGACAAGCACGTGGTTCATCCGATACTGGAATGGATTCTCAGAAGAGTTCCCGAGCTCAAGGAAAGAACCTACCTTGCCAAATATCTTGTCAAGGTGGATGTACCCGCAGAAATACTCGCTGATTCAAAAATTGCTGAACTGTATGACCAGGTTAGACTTGAGTTTATGGATTTAATAACTATTTTGGAATATACGTTTGTAGCGCTTGTTGTATCTGGGTTGTTGAAGAATAGACAGTGTTCTGCACGTGTCGTGAAAGGTGACAAAGCACTAAGATCGAAGCTAACGTTAGAAAGGGCATTCGGTTGGTAGGCGCCAAGGTTCTGAATATTGTTATACTTTTTTTTAATGAATGGAAAAGCTATATTTGAATATAATAAAGCTATTATATTCAATCTTATTATTATTGAACAGTCAATCCCCTATTATTTAGGGGATTGACTGTTGATGTGGTGTGGGAAGAGAGGATTGGAGAAGGTCTGTTTGTATCCCGACCCTGGTTAAACTGGGATTCAAGGGAAGATGGTGATGCTGATGATTTGGAATATGTTTGCAATGAGTTTCTTTAACTGAAATTCAGTGTCAGGCGGTTCTACATGTCACATTTGAGAGAATGTACTAAATCTTCTAAGTGATGGCTCATTGCACATAGAGGCTGTACCTTATAGATTTTGAATGAAAAGTGTTGTGTAAATAACTTTAAATTAAAGTCATTTATACACCATTATATATTTAATTATTTATTGACAGTCTTACAGTTGTGAGCAGAAAGTTGTGAAAACCTTTGTCATATACACATCAATTTACTAGAATGATTGATTTAAATTATTAATTAAATTAATAATTATTGTTATTTCTAATAATAATAAATAAATTAAGTTTTAATGAATAAATTAATTATTATTAATTAATTAATTTCTAATTAATAATAATTAACTAAATTAATTATTATTGTTATTTCTGCCACTCATTGACGAAGTCGTTCATTGATTGGTTAATTGTAGTACACAGAAATGATTCGCGTGTTTACGGAGACTCACAAGCAATATACCGCAGTAAAGAACAGTGGATTTAACACGGCTGATATAAAGAAGGACATAGCTTCCATGGAGGATGAAAAGGACCAGCTTGTTAAAAGGGTTGAGCGACTCAAGAAAAAGGTTTGAAATTATACCGCTTTTCTAAATTTATAATTTTTATGAAGTTTTCGAATTAAACTTATTTTCTAGTAACTTTAAAGTATAATTAATTATATGCAATGTTACTTGTATTCTTTATTTTACTCTTTACAGTTGACTTGCTAATTAAATCTGTTCATATCTCAAATCATATATGTTTATATCGCTCATCATATCTGTTCATATCACTGATCATATATCTTCATATCACTTTTCATAATATTTGACTATATGATGTCTTCGTTGATTTTTATCATCCTCATTACTGCTTCACCAAATCTTCACGTAATCAACAGGTGCACCTAATCAACAGGTGCGCCTAATTAACAGGTGCGGCTAATTAACAGGTGCACCTAATCAACAGGTGCACCTAATCAACAGGTGCACCTAATTAACAGGTGCACCTAATTAACAGGTGCGGCTAATTAACAGGTGCGGGTAATTAACAGGTGCACTTAATCAACAGGTGCGCCTAATTTACAGGTGCGCCTAATTAACAGGTGCGGCTAATTAACAGGTGCACCTAATCAACAGGTGCACCTAATCAACAGGTGCGCTTAATTAACAGGTGCGGCTAATTAACAGGTGCGGTTAATTAACAGGTGCGGTTAATTAACAGGTGCGGCTAATTAACAGGTGCGGCTAAATTAACAGGTGTGGCTAATTAATAGGTGCAGGTTAGTATAGGTAATAATTAGTTGATGAACTTTTTGTAGAGAATTATTGGTTGTCGCTCAGGTGGAGGCCTCTCCCAGCAGTGGACCGATGCTGCAGGCTGCCAGAGACTTGAGGGTCGAGATGGACAGAGAGGAACTGCTGGCCAGACAAAAACAAGAACAGAGAAATCTGGTTTGATATTCTTAATGGGTTTGTTGTACAAAAGTGAATAAACTCTAGAGAGGGAGAGAGAGAGAGAGAGAGAGAGCGAGAGAGGGAGAGAGAAAGAGAGAGAGAGCGAGAGAGAGATTTGTGTTTATTTCAGCATCAACACGAAATCACTGACAAATACAAATAGAAATAAACATTTAAAAGAAATAAATTTAAAAAATTCCCAGAAAACAGGGTATCAAACAGTCTGTAGAAACTATAACTCTAGCTTCCATATGATGCAGAAATATAGCCAGACATTGGCAGCAGTCTTGACTGCTGTGGTGTATTATTATAAATTGTTCAAGTTCGTTATTTTCTGCAGTCTCGAAAATTATTTGAAGTTTAGTTAAATATTTACGGCTGTTTTGAAATTATATATTATGATTTGGTTATATATGTTGCTGCTTATCAACATTTAAATATATGTTGAACCGTGGTTGCGTTTTGATAAATCTGAGAAGCAGCCGATTACAGTCATAATTATAAGGTTTTAAGTTTATAACTTTAAATTATTAATTTTTAAGGTCAATTATATTTAATCGATTTCTATATGGAATTAGTCAGGTCAATAACTGTGTGTAACATTTTGTGTATTCATAGAGATCTGATTAAGTGACAAATTATTTAAAAGAATATCTCTTTAATCATTTAATTTCCAGCTCTTCCATTGTGATAATATTACTTTAGAAATCAATTGTGTCAAGGAACCTGATTCTACTATTTTTAATCTGAGGTAAAATGAGGACCTGACATCAAATGGTCCAGGATTTAAATTCCTAATAATATGCCTCTAATTATTATTTTGGAATCTTTACCTGTCCTCGATTTGACTGAATCTAGGTATCTTACTAAGTGATTGATAACTTCAATGACTGTATTAAATTAAATATTAATTTAATATGAAAAGAAATAAAATAATGCACGGATATATGGTAAAACGAAAATTAAAATGATTTCAAATAACACGTGTAAGCGAATTACATATAACTTAAAATTATACTTTCTATCTAATTATAGTTCACTTTAATTATCGCAAAATTAAGTACTTTATATTACATAGGATTACTTTTGACGTACAAATTACTAATACGCACTCTAGCATAAATTCCTAGACTTTACTCTAGTTTCCTCTCGACTATTCGTCTACTAGGATTCCTTCTAATATAATCCCTAGGTTAGAATATTTCGATGGAACTCTCTTCTCTCTTCGATCTTCTAAAAAAATCACTCCTTTCTCATCGACTGGTCGATGGACTACAAATTAGTTCGAATAACTGAACCCTTCGAATTGCTCTCAATTCGTCTATTCTTGAGATACTTAAAATCTCCTAGATCTCTTCAACTTGTCACGTTTTACGTCCGTGTTGTCACTCTTCCATCTTGGATCTCTCTCACTTCCTGTTTAGGCATGCCCTCATTGGTCACTGGCCCTAGCTTAGCTACCGCCTAGGATCTCACTTAAATAAAACTCAATACTTTAAATCTTAACTAAAAGTATCTCAAGAATAGACGAATTGAGAGCAATTCGAAGGGTTCAGTTATTCGAACTAATTTGTAGTCCATCGACCAGTCGATGATTTACTTAAAAACTTTACTTAACCTGCAGTATTATGAAATACTTTACTAGAAATACAATTACAAATACAAATACACTCAAAATATATATCGAATCGAGCCTTGACAAATTGATATGCGGATTATTGTATGGATAATTCAAGATTTTATTTAGTATAGGGACTGCAGTACATCTAATAGGCTTTTGAGTTTATCATTGATAGGCCAGTATGCATAGCTGATGTTACATCTATTAAACTTTTACTACAGAGTTTACCATTGATAGGCCAGTATGCATGAACTGATTTACTTATATTTTACTGTTTTCCAACTGTTTACAGTTGATTCAGCTTAATCAAAGAACGCAACGTCTACAACAGCAGATCAAGGACGCTAAACAAGCTGGGATAGGAACCACTCCAGCAGGTATTTAAATAAATTTTATGCCTATTAACTAAAATTTTGCATATTTATTCATTAAAATAACTGGAAAGTGATTTCAGTCAGTTATGGTAGCTATTTAGTTAATTTAGTGTTACTGTGTGGTGCTCCACGCCAAACTATGCATCATCACATTGTGCAAGAGTACCCTACGTCAAAGTCAATGGTGGTTTAGCTCGTCTAAATACTGTTGATGAAGTTGCTAAACGATGTTTGAATGAGTGCGACATACGCTGATTTTGCCAATGTCTCAGGTCTCGTACAGAACCTGGAGGAGGAAGTGCGAGTCAACACGTACCTCGTGAAGGAAAAGCTTCCAAGTGAACTGGACTCTCGTAGGAAGCACGTCATGGAGCTGCAGTCTCTCATATCTGAGCCCGCCATGGGACAGTCCGACCTGGACGCCATCAACAGAAAAGTTGGTTCCGGTTTGACTTCATCAGAATTTATTTATCCTCAGAATTTAGAATTTAGAAGTTAGCTCTAGAGTTTATCTAAAGAATTAGAATTTATATTATTGAATTTAGATCTAGAGTTTAGCTAAAGAATTAAAATTTAGATTGTAAAATTTAGAATTAAAATTGGAATTTAGTTATTCTTAAACTATCTGCCATCTTATAAATTAACAAAAATTGCCATATATGTAATAATTAAAGACGTATGACTTGCAAATAATATGATGAACGTTTTAAAATTCTTAGTTCTCAGATTATTTAAAATCCATTTTAATTTTATATATTATAATAAAACTGAATAGAATCTGAGGCTTTTACTTCATGCTATTACTGAAGCTTTATGGTAAGTTGATCATGTATAAAGACTACATCAAGCGCTGTGTATGATCAGATCCGAGACATGAATGCTGAATTGAATCAGTTGATAGAGAAGAAGATGATGAGGTCTGATCCTGGAGATGATAAGTTGTCTCTATTCAGACAACAGGTGCGTATTCACCGTATTCTACTGCAGAGGCACAATTAATCAGCCTACTTTTTAAACAATATTTGAAATGTAGAATTATGGTGTTAACAATTTAGCATAATTTCTATGTTTAGAATATATATAGTTGATGGGACTAGAGTGTAAACCATTTGTTCTTTTAACAATTTCATGTGTGATGAATGCAGCATAATTCACTGATATTTCAATTGTTGCAGATTATTATATGAAATAACTGTAGAGAATAAGAAGTGACTAATATTTGTGATCTTTATTATATGAATATCTGTATATTAACTTCAATTGACTGAAGAAAAAAACTGGTTGATGGCTGTGTTGATAGCGCGTAGGTCTGAAAAGCAAAACGTCATCACTTGTGTACAGAAACAGCCGTTAAACGTAGCTATACAGCATTTCATGTCTGTAAAATCTAGACCCGGCATTACACGGCAGAAGCTCTGTTAGGAAAGGAACTCACATTAAGCCGTTAAGTGTACTGAACATTTAAGAATTTAAAAAACTTATATTGAACACTTGAGAACACTTGAAACTGCACCTATAAAAATGATTGATTGAATTTGGATATTGATGTGAGTTTATTATTTGCAGGCGTCGATAATTCATCGTAAGAAGGAGTCAGCAGCAGAACTGCTGCGAGAGACAAGGGACGAGGTAGCTAAAGCAGAGGCTCTCTACGAGGAGAAGAGAAAGAAAGTAAAGCACGGGGAAGGAGAGGAAATACTGAGAGGTGACGAGGTTAGGATGTGATCGCTCTCAATCAATCAATATATATATATAAATCAATCAGTCAGCTATCAGGAAAGTCTCAAGTAGGGGATTGGCTGGTGGTGTGGTGCAGGACAGAGAGGATTTGAGACAGTCTATTTGTATCCCGACCCTGGTTAAAGTGGAATTCAAGGGAGGATGATAGTGATGATGATGAGTTAACTATGAGTAAGTGAGTAAGGCAGTCATTCAGTCAGTTGACATCACCATAGTGAATTAGTTAATCCGTTAGCCGCTTGTTGCACCAATCAAAACTCTGCTACTGTGATAGTGTTCTCAATAATTAAAATGATTCTGATCAAGAGTCTGGTGTATAAATTTACGAGAAATGCGAGTAAACTTAGATCTAAGAGCACTTAGAACACAGGAGAAGAGGCAGGAGTTAGCTGATTTTTTTTTACTGATACAGTTTAAGAGATACGTGAACAAGTTGAGGTCTAAGAACACAGTGTACAAGGAGAAGAGGCAGGATTTAGCTGAGCTACGCGCTGAAGCAGGAGTGCTGGTGAGAACTGAAGAAATTCTGAAGATGAAATATGGAAAAATTGACGACAGTTTGGTAAGTTAAAAATGTTTAAATATACATGTAAATCTATTTTGTGGAATTTAAAATATGTAAGTTAAGATTTTATTGTGATACTCTGTTAGCATTTCATTATTATTAATACTGTTTTAATTTCATTTAATTATTTAATGTAGGCCTATTGTAATGTTTTGGTTAAATGTAAGTGTTTAAGTTTAATATTTTAATTTTATTGTGATTTTATTACTACCATAATCCTGGGCATATAAATCACTTAGTAAGGCAGAACATCATTAGTGTAATATTTATGAAATGAAAAAATCCTATTGTTATTATCAGGGACACAATAAGGTGTGGGTTTTCTAAAAGAGGTGTGGTACATTGCTCCTATATTGTTTTTAGTTGAAATATCGCAATTGATATTCTATTATTTGATTAATACATTTACCAATGAAAGGCTGTACTTTATATAAATTTTACTTTTGATTTAGAAATTTAAGCCACATTTAAAATTCCGCACGACAGTGGTAGGTAGACTGTAGTGTATTAACGTCAAGGTTCAGAAGCACAAGGCTTCACTTCAAGACGACTCGACACACTCCAGCTACCGTTACAAAGATTAATGTAACAGTAAATTACTGGTAGTTAAACTGGTAATTGCGCAGTAATTGAACTAATTCGCTCAACAATAGGTTATAGTGTGTTTAACGTCAATGTTCAAAGCACAAGGCTTCTCTTCAAGACGACTCGACACACTCGAGCTACCGTCACAAAGATTAAGGTAACAGTAAATTACTGTTTTAGTGAAACCGAAGTTTTATAATTAATTCGCACGACAATAATTGTTTTACTTATTTATACAGTCCGCACAGGAGAGAAAGAAAGGTGTGGCAGGATTCCGTGATACACAAGACGCCCTGGAGTCAGTGTCAGCTCTGAAGAGCGAGAAAGACGAGCTGAAGGGGAAGACACTGGAGGACATCTCACATATGGTTCAGCAGCTCAACAATCGTATCGCCAGCAAGAAAGAGAGTCTTGCGCCAGTCATCAAAGAGCTCCGCCCACTCAGGCAACAGGCTCAGGTTAGTCCCACGTCAATAATTAAAGAGCTACGCCCACTTAGGCAACAGGCTCAGGTTAGTCTCACGCCAATCATTAAAAAAGCTCCCCCTCTCAGGCAACAGGCTCATGTTAGTCTCACGCCAATCATTAAAGAGCTCCATCCACTTAGGCAACAGGCTCAGGTTAGTCTTACGTCAATCATCAAAGAGCTCCGCCCTCTCAGGTAACAGGTTCAGGTTAGTCTCACGCCAATCATTAAAGAGCCCCGCTCTCTCAGGTAACAGGTTCAGGTTAGTCTCACGCCAATCATTGAAGAGCCCCGCCCACTTAGGCAACAGGCTCAGGTTAGTCTCACGCCAATCATTAAATAGCTCTGCCCTCTCAGGCAACATGCTCCGGTTAGTCTCACGCTAATCATTAAATAACTCTGCCCTCTCAGGCAACATGCTCCGGTTAGTCTCACGCCAATCATTAAAGAGTTCCGCGCTCTCAGGCAATAAGCTCAGGTTAGTCGCTCGCCAATCATTAAAGAGCTCCGCCCCCTCAGGCAACAGGCTCAGGTTAGTCTCACGCCAATCATTAAAGAGCCCCGCCCTCTCAGGCAACAGGCTCAGGTTAGTAACACGTCAATCATTAAACAGCTCTGCCCTCTCTGACAGAAGGTCCAGTTCTACATTCATTCAATTATTATTGCTCAATTTTCCTATGGAGCTTTTCAAATCCAATCTCTGAGTGTAGCGTTAGTTTCCTGTTGCCAGGGTTACGATGATTGGGGTAGTCTGGATTTGAAGCAACTATCGACCATCCTGCTTTTGAACACTTTAAAAGCTTCACTGCTAATCTCGAGCGCAGTTTGTTTCTGTCTGCAGAGATAGAGTTTCTATGATGTGGTCTGGATGGCCTGCAAGCAGTCATCACAGTTACCAAATGGGGTGGGAATTAGCGCACTTTGTTTAGCTGCATGTAAATGAACAAAGTTAAGCTATGTAGAGGGTGGTTAGTTAAAGGATGGGTGAACACCGTATAAGACCAAGTACTGACAGCTTTGAATGCAAAAAAAATCTCCAAGAGGATCGGAAGGTTATTCTTGAATCTGTGCTGGTGGCAATCAGTATGCTATCAAAGGCAACGATTACTAATTATAATGGAGAGGAAGGAGGAAATACAATAAAATAAGCAACCAAGATTGACTTATTGAATGATTTACTAGTTGATTGATTATATAATTGATTGATTGATAGGATTTGGAGATAGAACACAATCAGAGAAAGGCAGCCTATGATTCCCTGATTGCCGGACTGGAGAGCAATCGTTCATCACTAGAGCAGGTCTGACTTGTGCTAACATATGTTGTTACACCATTGTGTCTTGTGTATAACAATAGACTATAGACATTTCATTGTAGTAAACACTCCATTCTCAGATGTTAAATCTCTCGGTACTAGTACAGAAATTTTAGGTTGAAATTCTTTTTATATTCTCATTACAGTTATGAAGATTTGATTTAATTTTGAAGGCTTAGTTTTCTTCCTTAGTTTTGTGTCAAAGAAAATAAATGATGGTTGAGTAGAAGCTATTCCTTTGTAATAAATCCTATAAATAAGGACACTGACAAACTGATGTAAAGCTTATTGATTGAGATTTTACTCTCTGATCAGCTCTACCGGGAATTGATCTCAGGACTTCGGGAACAGCCATTTAAAATTCATGATGTTAGCTAACGCATTTATTCACTGTGCAATTTAGACATTCAAAAACTAAATTGAGCTGTTTAGATATGGCAAAGCCAAAGTCATTCGAACATATAAACTTAGTAATCATTGGATGATTGTAATTGGGATGATATCCCGTGTGATACTAGCCAAGAAATGATGCCGTCATCAAAATTTTAATATATCGATTTAGTAATTTATGTAAATTTATTATTATATAATAATAATAACTTTCTTCAAATGCCCTGATTTGTATAGGGTCCTGGGCTTAAAAATAAGATAAACAGAGACTTCGTTTAAGTAAAAGCTGAAAAAGAGTTCTTATTGAATTACAAAGAAGTTATTCTTACTGTATTATCTGTAAATCCTAGGCTCTCCCGTCACTGACATCGCTTTCGAGTGAGGAAACTGACGCTAACATTAGCTTTTTATTAGCTATATTATTCATGTTGTTGTTGCTGTTGTTGTTGTTGTGGTCAGGAGGTGAGAGCGTACCGTGAGGAGATTTCAGCAGAGGAGTCTCGCTACCACTACATGACCTTTATGACCAATATGCTGCAGACACAACAGGAGTCCATCAACAGCGAGTCTAAGTCCTACAAATCCAGCGACTCCACCGAGAAGAGGAAATCTCTGAGGTATATTGAAGTCCTTTATAAGCATTATGGTTCTTCCTGACATTAACGAGTAAGGTAAGCAAGGTAAGGCTAATGTTAACGTCAGTTTTCTCACCCGAAAGCGATGTCAGTGACGGGCGGGCCCAGGATTTTAACCCCGCGCATACTGATCCACGGTCGAATATCTTACCAACATCGCCACTGGCTCCAGCCAATGAGTGAGACTAAACTATGATTTCATGCCAAAATAGCTCAGTGTGTGCAGCTTCAAGTAGTGAAATTTTAAATTAACACAAACGAGATTATTCTGAGGGTTTAACATTCGTTGGACTGTTGTTTTCTAGGGAAGTCTACAGCAAGAAGATACAGGAGCAAGAGAATCAGGGCAAGACTTTGAGAGAGAGGCAGAGGAACCTCAAGGACAATCAGGAGGGCAGTGGTAAACAGGTCAAGATGTGGAAGGATCTCGAACGTCTGCTGCAAGCAAAGCAGGATCTCAGCGGTAAACCAAGGGAAAACTATCCCAGCGCCGATAGGTTTAATGCTAGAGAAGACATGGAAGACAGGCTAATCATATAACTGTGTGACAGTACTGTTAATGTTCTTGCTTACTGTACAGATAGGTTTAAACGTTCAATGCTGTATTTGTAATGATCTCTTAGTAAGCTACTTTAGTTGAGCGTGGGAAACAAATTGCATTTGCGATTATAAATTCGAAATGATCGTAACTTTTCATCCCGACAGTAAGTTAAGTAAATAGTGGGACTTGACACATGATTATAAGGTACTACCATTGACCCTATTCAGGTCAACAAGAGTATATACAGGGGCGTCCATCCCCCAGGAGCAACGACGTATGCTTCCCTCCCCGCCTAACTCACGCCACGTATTTTTTCCACCCCTCCCATTTTTAAGGTACTGCACCTTTTTCCACTTACTTCCCCCTATTTTTCCAATGAATCGAGAGCATTGCGTCATCATTAATATTGTGTGGACACCCTGAGCATGTAGTCATGTTCGTTAAAATATTTTCCCTAGTGCATTGGCAACGTATATTAAATAATTATAATTGTACATAATTATTCATTATAGGTATTTTGTGCATAAGAAGTTTTGTATGAAGTACACATTGTGAAGTTTTGAGCGTTATTCAATGCTGGCATGTCGTGCTTGTTTGTGATGTATTGCGTCGTTGGTATTTAAAATAAAAAGAGAAAAGCTAAACTGTTTTATTTAGTTTTTGAGATTGATTATATCGCGGAAGTGAGCAACAGCTCGTTTTAAGCAGAGAGAAAGCGAGATTAAAGTTGAGCATTGCTTTTCTTTGTAATAACCCTTTATTTATACAATAACATCTACTCTGTTATGTTAACATGATCAAATATCCAAAGAATAGCTGGTATGCTACAAAAGTAAACTTTTATAGCAACTATGTAAAATATGTGAATCTGTTAAGGATACGATTATTTTATTTTACGGCTCTATTAAACAACATTGACATAAGGTTTTCAATAACGATAGTTGACACTTTAATACCAACACCAATAGGTTGTTAAAGTTATTTGTTCAATTGGATTGCACCACTAATATCCACTATGCGGAAGTCATCAGTTTGCACTAATTTATTTGACTTAATATTTTTCGGTATTGTCATGGACAACGGTCTAGTATCAATGGCAGTAACTACAGCAGAAGCTTGCAATCAGATTTGTCAGAGAATTGATCTAATTTATTTAAAACTTGATATATATATATTCTGCATTCACTTAGTATGTCTGGTTTAAAACTTTAAAAGAGTTTCAGAAGTAGGCACAAAATATTATCATCAGCGCAAAAACTATATTTACTACTTACAATAGTGAATAGCGTCAGTACAGTAAAGCTTAAGCCAAATTATTAGATGTATTTAATAAGTGATATGATCATTGAATATTCTTAGTGCTAACTAAATAATAGAAGTGCTAAACTTTAACAGTTTAATAGCAATGAATAGCATTGATTGACATTGGCAAGAGTAATAAATGCAAACTTTGAGATGAATTCTGAAACCTTCAACGAATTTTGCGAAGATATGTATATCTTGCACTTTGTAGTTCGACACTGCACCTAATAACAGCAATACTGACATTAAAAAAGTTCACACTACTTTGATGCAATCACGCGCAGATGTTCCTAGTTAAAGCATTTCCGTGACGGGTTGATCACTGGATTTAAATCCAGCACCAACTGATCCACAAAGCCAGAATTTACCGACATGCTGCCGGCTCAGCTCAATGAAAGGCTTCAAAAACTAAAGCCAAGTTTAACGTCAGTTTTCTGCTCGATAGCATGTCAGTGACAGATTGAACACTGGATTTGAACCCTGAATGTACTGATCCGCTCTCGAAAAACATACCAACAAGTCACGGGCTCAGCCTAAACTATATTAGATGCTACAAGCATCAACGATGCCTCTCGTCTGACAATCAGCACAAAGCACTGGCATCAATTTCACACGGTGACAATTCAATCAGTCATTAAACTTTTGCGATACAATGATCATTCGTGTGATTTCATTACCGCTTCCTAGTCTGAATATTCCAGAATCACTCCAATGACGATTCTCGAATCACTACAATACATTTCTGATAAATTGAACTAAGTGGTTCACCTGTTGACACGATTAGTAATAGAGCTCACAAAAACTACAAAAATAACGCATTAGTTAACAAAACTATTATATTAATTGTATCAATGCTTGGAGAACGGAATAATACAAGAAAAAATAGTACGGAATAACAGATTTGGAAGTTTCTTTAAGGCATCTTTCACTCGCGATCTATTGCTAAATCATGATTAAGTAGCAGTAAATCATGATTTAGTAGCAGGCAAGCATGATTTAGGACAATCCTTGGATCTCTCCATTCTCAAGGTTGAGGTCAATGTCGTATATACAAGGTCGAGTTGGTAGACCAGGCATGGTTGGCATCTGTAAATAAAATTAAACAATGCTAAAGTTACACAGATAACTGCCAACTAACAGTGTACAAATGTAACAAAAATAAACTCACAATTACACGTATATTGGACATACACTGTACCGAACTTAATCATCATCACTACCTTCCCTTGAATCCCAGTACTGTACTTATCAACATAGAATATTAATATTCATTCTTTAATATTTTGTTGCAATTCATTAATAAAATGTAAAAAATAAAATTAAACTGTATAGGCCACTGAATGGCAGTTGAAATTTTGGTAAATATCATCTAAAACATAACCCTAGCAAGAACGTTTTGTTCATTCCACCAGTTGCTCTTCATAGTAAGCATGACACTAAGCAATTAAGATTTTGTTAAGTAGCCACAGGTCAATGAGAGGGTTTTTTAAGTAGCCACAGGTAAATAGGACGGTATCTTAAGCAGCCAAGAGAGTATTTTAAGTAGCCACAGGTAAATAGGAGGGTATTTTAAGCAGCAAAGAGGGTATTTTAAGTAGCCACAGGTAAATAGGAGGGTATTTTAAGCAGCAAAGAGAGTATTTTAAGTAGCCATAGGTAAATAGGAGGGTATCTTAAGCAGCAAAGAGAGTATTTTAAGTAGCCACAGGTAAATAGGAGGGTATCTTAAGCAGCAAAGAGAGTATTTTAAGTAGCCACAGGTAAATAGGAGGGTATTTTAAGCAGCAAAGAGGGTATTTTAAGTAGCCACAGGTAAATAAGAGGGTATTTTAAGCAGCAAAGAGAGTATTTTAAGTAGCCACAGGTAAATAGGAGGGTACTTTAAGCAGCAAAGAGGGTGCTTTAAGTAGCCACAATATGAGGATCTGATGGCAGCTGGTTTTTTAATTCGCATGACACACAAGTCACTAAATTAAACAAATAAATCACGGCCATCTCGCCACGTGGTGAGCACATAACTTCACTAAGAAGTGTTCTACTTACAGATCCGACGAGAGGGTAGATGAACCCGGCGCCAACGCTCGCTCTAGCGTCTCTGATGGGCAGAGTAAATCCAGTGGGAGCTCCCTTCAGGTTACCGTCGTGTGATAGAGACAGGTGGGTCTTGGCCATGCATATAGGTAGGTTACCAAAACCCTGTTACATCAATCAATCAATTAAACAATCTCAATCAATCAATCCACCAACTAACTCACCCATCAACCAACCGACTAAACAACCATCAATCAATCAATCAATCAATCATTCAATCAACCACATGATATAGACAAGAGGATCCTAGTTATTAATGTAGATAAGTTACCAACATTTTTCAGTAATAATCAATCACTCAATATCAATCAATCATCAAACAATATCTTAATCAATCATTTGTAATATTTTGTGCAAATATTTACCGGACAACTGTTAAAATAGTTTAAAAAGCTGAAAAAGTCAAGTGCTTAGTAAGTACTGTACAAGCAGAATAATGCTACCTGTTTGGTACAAGCAGAAGAACGCCACCTGTTTGGTACAAGTAGAAGAACGTTACCTGTTTGGTACAAGCAGAAGAACGCTACCTGTTTGGTACAAGCAGAAGAACGCTACCTGTTTGGTACAAGCAAAAGAACGCTACCTGTTTGGTACAAGCAGAAGAACGCTACCTGTTTGGTACAAGCAGAAGAACGCTACCTGTTTGGTACAAGCAGAAGAACGCTACCTGTTTGGTGTAGAGCTCCAGGCTCTTCTTCGCCTCTGGAAGAAGCTCAATCCCATCGGCTCCATAAATCTCCTTAGCAATCACCTCGATCTTTTGCTCCAGCGGCAACTGTATCATCAATCAATCAATCAATCAATCAGATCTTGAGGTGAATAGAAATCTTTTGGAATCGATTCCCGGCCACGCTGATCTGAGAGTAAAATCTCGTACATTCACACGACTCGTTACATGGAAACTGGACTAAATTGCCTAACGGTTTAAACATGTGGTATAACAAGTAATAGATATCAACATGGTTGATCGTTTCACTAAAATACGTGATATTTAAATTATTATTGTAAATAAAGCGTTCAATGACAAAAATTGATAGAAGCAATACTAAATAAATAAAATACAAAATAAGGTAATAATATATTACACTGAGATCATATAGGAACTTGAAAGCGCTCGGCTGCTGCACGGCTTTCTCCACGGCTACAGCCAACCCTAAGGCGCCCTCGCCGCCTCTAGCCCAGTGATTGCACACAACAGCGTCGAATGCTCCAGCAGCCAACGACTTCTGTCGAACCACCTCCAGCTCTGCCGCAGTGTCCGATCTAATCAGAATATTATTGAATCATCTTCATTATCTTCTCTAAAATCCCAGTTTAACCAGGGTCGGGATACGAAATAGACTGTCTCATATCCTCTCTGTCCTACACCACATCACCAGCCAATCCCCTATTTGAGATTTCCATTCGTTTAAATTTTTGTAGCAATTTCTGGAGCCTAGGCGCTAATCAACCGAATGCCCTTTCTGACGTTGGTATAGATCTTAGTGTTTTAGTCGTCTTCTACGACACGTGCAGTCACCGGTTCGTCAATTCTTCAAACAACCCGGACACAACACGGGGAAGAAAATTATTGAATAAATATCGTTAATCACCATGACCTTCAGTAGAGACTAATCTTCGTTTTCTGTCTCGCAAGCGGGTCAGAGACAGGACAAGCAATGGGTTTGAACCCAGCACTTATGGACCTGCAGACACTCAACCGATATGCTACTTGCTCGGCCTAATGCATAACTTGTGCAGCTACTCGAGTTACTGAAACAAAATTATAAATATTGTTTTTAATTTATAATACACCTAAGCCTCCAAGTAGCTGGATTACAGGAGCACGCCACAACTCCCAGCATTAATCCAGTGTTAGCTAGGTGATAGACTAAAGGTACCAAATCCTACACACTGTTTATTCAGTGCAAAGAAGAAATCTTGCTGCTATCAGTACGTGGGTAAATAAATGTATACTACAGTAAATAAAAAACTGAATATATCTCACTCGTAAAGTTAGCAAATAAATCCATTCAAGAAGTAGAATCTTACGACGTATGATAGGATATAGTATATAGGATATAAGTATATATGAAGTATGGTCGTGTAAGAACGTGTCCAATATTCTTATAATTAATGTTCACTTTTGTTAATCTACAAAAAAGTCATCAGCGGTAACTACAGCGAAGGATCTCTCTCTCTATCTCTATTTTCCAGGCAACACTCACGTAAACATGTCGGAAGGTTTGGCGTTAAGATAATCAGCTTTCATCAGTTATCTTTATCATCACTCACCGAAAATAGCATACTGCCCATTACGTTTCACAGTAAAATTTGTATCATGAAATAAAGCAAGAAACACTATACTCTTTTCACGCGTCGATCATCCAGCGCTACTATCTGACTTCAATCAAATAATTACAAAACTTTTAAATTATCAGGCGCAAAAATAAAAAGGTGTTTAATAGCATACTCGAAAGAGTTGATGGCAACTACAATAGGGATTCCAAAACACTTAGCATTTGATATCTGCTTGCAGAGATTGCTAGTTCCTTTCTCCACCAACTCAACATTCTACAATAAATCAGTCAACTAGGCAATAATACATCAGTCAAACACGTCAATCCATCACTCAATCAATCAATCAATCAATCAGCTATAAAAAATTATTTTGATATTTAAGTCACACCGACATAAGCACTCCTTGCCACTCCTGAGTTATGAACACTTCCTAGTATCTCAGGGATAATAATAATAAAGGTTTAATGTCCGTTTCCTCATACAAGGATGATGTCAGGGAAGTCAACAAGATATAGCCAAGCAATTGGATTAATAATAATAATAATAATAATAATAATAACAATAACAACAATTAGAGTGCTACTGTCATCAATGACAACATCGAGCACTATTGAGACAAAATCAAGCCGGCGAGCAAATAGATGGTCCAAAACAGTGCAAATTCCAAAATCCAGATAATCAGTCCTAAGTTACAGAAATTACAGGAATCATCATACATCATACAAATTTGAAGCCAAACTGAACAGAAGAGAGGTTTCGAGCTATACGCTACTGTTTTCGTCAATTTAAATTTCACATGTCAAATTTGTAATGATCAACAGAACCTGCACCAAGTGTATGGCTCGTCATTTACGTTGTGAACTCACGAAAGTCAAACTGGCATTAAATATGACCAAGACTAAGGCCAAGTTTATAACGTCAGTTTCCTGTTCGAATAGCACGTCAGTGACGGGGACAGCACTAGATTTGAACCGTGCACCTACTGATCAGCTGTCAAACAACCTGCCAACAAACCACCGGCTCAGCCAAAGCGAAGCTTTTACATACTATATAAAAGAGTACGCAAAAGCCTAGATAGAAAATTTGCAACGGCTTTTTTTCTCTTGTGGTCTCTGTGTACTCAGTCGTCAAATATAGGTGCTTTGGCGCCAGTTTGTGTAGAGTCTGCAAGAGACGTCCCTGACATTGCCTTATGACCAGGAACCGGACGTTAAATTCTTATTGATGGATTGATTTAACCTCGGCGGTGTAGGCAGCAGGTAACGGGGTCCCCGCCACGACCGTGGGTCCACCCCCGTGCATCTTGAGGGCCCTGATAGTGGCGACGAGGACCACGGCACTAGGCAGCAGCCCCGAGTTACGACACTTTATGTTGAAGAACTTCTCCATACCAATGTCTGCTCCGAACCCTGCTTCCGTTACTGTAGCCCACACCATCAATCAATCAGTAAATCAATCGATTAATCAATCAATCAGTCAGTCAATCAAACAATCAATTAACCAATCAATTAATTAATCAATCAATCAGTCAATCAACCAATCATTCAAACAATTAATTAGTCAATCAATCAAACAATCATTATTCAATCAATCAGTCAATCAATCAATCAAGCAATTAATCATGTGATCAATTAATCAATCAATCTTCAATTATCACAGTCATACGACTATCATAACAGTTATTATAGTTGTTAGTATATCATAATAGTTAGTCGACTGAACTTCTACCAAAAGTAAATATGCCAAATAGTTTCTACTTTTCACTTGAAAACCGGTTTGGGGAATATAATTAATAATAGGAGATTAATTTGAATAATAATTGCAATAAGTATAAGATTAGACATTTATATTATACTGAATAGTGACATTATCATTCATGATGATATCTATCACTTAAAGCTTTCACTTATATACTTCTATTGTATACTTATACTTTTACTCTATAGATTATACATTATACTTTTATAGTATATTTCTCATTTCATCAACATGTAGGTGATTCCTTTCATCATTGCCTCCCTCCCTCCTTCCTTCCACCTTCTTGCTCCTCCCCCTTCCCTTCTCTCTTTCACTACAATGACTCCACTTCTACAGCATTTTTATTGACGAAATTGAGAGAAAATGAGTAGCTAGAACTAGACCAGGAAGTGTCATAGACATTTACAAGACAAACAGATGTCAGGTACAAAAGTTATGCAAACTATTATTCAGTGGTGTTATGACGTATTTATCAATCTGTATATCTAGTAAACAGAAGTGAAAAGAGGCATGGGCAGGGCGATATTAGGTATGTTAGATGATTTAAAGACACACGAATATGTGGAAATGAAGAGGAAAGTGGAAGACAGAGAAGAGTGGAGGCATTATATACCATGGACCTGCCAGTAGGCAGTGCATTAAGAGAGAAGAGAGAGATATTTAGTATATACGTGCAACTACTAACCCACGAAGCCTTCTTTCCCGACCAACTTCAGAGCAATCTTGTCAGCTACAATGGATGAGTTACCGTGAGCAATATTAGCGAATGGCCCAGCATGCACAAAGACAGGGGTACCCTGATACAATTATCAAAATACAACAAAATTCAATGAATGGGTCAATCAGAAGTTCTACAATATAGTGCAATTTCACTTTTAACAAATTATTGAAAGTAATTTTGATAAGAGAAAAGTGTAAATTTTCATACTTTACAAAGTTACTCCATAGGCAACTCATCTCAGCAATAATTGTCCAATTTATTTTGAATTATTATTATTTATATTTCTTACTTATACAGTTTATACTATTTTGTATTATTGATATTTTTTTCTTCTACATTTTTAGTTTTTACTTAACCCACTTTTATTGCTACGCGTGTTATGTCCAAGCTGCTGAAGAATAGACCAACCACAGTCTACACGTGTCATAAAAAAGGCAACAAAGCTCTAGGATCCAAACTAACATCAGAAAGAGAATCCGGTTGATGAGCGCCTACACTGCAGAAATTGATATAAAATTTTCTAAGAAGAATGAAAAGGAACGGAGGTCTATTCATATCCTGATCCTAGTTAAACTGGGATTCAAGGAAAGATGATGACGATGACTTACAGCGTTAAGTTTTGTTTAATTCAGTCAAACACTACTTAGCTAAATTAAATAGTTAACTAACATAAATTGGATAGCATATACTAATATAAATGTGTGTAAATTATACAGACATCGATACTTGCAGAATTACAGCTGAGCTACTTCAAAGCTCAGTTGATTAAAATTGCTTCTGAGACAGCGTTAAGCATGCGCCTCATAAAAGCGCCTGACGATTGACTGATTGAAATAGGAAAGAATATGCAAACAGTCACTGACCTCCATGGTCTGCATTAGATTAGGCTTTATGACGTCCTTCAGGAGAACAATCAGAGCTCCAGTGATTCCCTGAAAACATTAATAACTCTACATCAGGCAGCGTTCATAAATAGTCATACACCACTTTTATCAAGTTATACTAATAGGAGTGATTAATGACTGGTGCAATAACTGCTAATTTGGACTGCCTACCATCTGCATATCTTCCAATTAACACTTCCAGACTTGAAGGACAGAACACAACCAGTTGCAGGTCTCAAAAAAACACGCATTATAGTGAAATGATAAACTATGTTGATATCTATCACTTTTTAATACCACATATTTAAACCGTTAGGCAATTTATTCCATTTTTCGTGTAACCAGTCCAGTGAACGTCCGAGATTTTACTCTCCGATCAGCGCGGCTGGGATTCGAACCCACGAAGGTTCAATTCACCTCAGGATCTATCATTTAAAACTTCATGACGTTACCCCTACGCTATTAAGACATTCAAAAACTCACAAAATTTAAACAAAAAAAATTTAAACAAATTAAGACTCACAAGCTAGTCAGTGACGGGTAGAGCACTGAATTTGAACCATGCATCTACTAATGTTCAGTCCACTTGCCAACATGCTATCGGCTCAACCCTGCTTGTTAAAATACTTCTTGCAGCTAAGCGCTCAACTAGGGTTATGATATGGATGAATAAGATAGAGCTTTTATAATGTTTCTTAGGGAGAACGAAGGTAGACCGTGAGACATTCTTTGTAGAGTGTTTCTTCAGGCTTTGAGAGGAATTAAGTACCTTGAACCTGCCACTTGACAGAACAGTAAACAGTAGAAAGAGATCTACAGTATAGCAGAGAGGTTATATAAGAGAGAATTGACAGTTCAGTAGAAAGAGATCTACAGTATAGAAGTGAGGTTACATACGAGAGGATTGACAGAACAGTAAAAAGAGATCTACAGTATAGCACAGAGAGCTATATATGAGAGAATTGAGAGAACAGTAGAAAGAAAGATATGCAGTAAGACATAAAGGCTACATACGAGATCATCAGCAGTGACGGGCTCAGCCTCAGAGCTATACGCTACAACCATTCTACCTAGTCTCGTCTTCATGTCAGCCAGGTCTGAGGAGAGAGCTACAATAGCCATGATCTCACTGGCAGCCGTGATGTCAAAGTTACACTGCAGTCAGGTTCAATACATAGCAATCAATCAATCAATGCAGTCAGGTTCAATACATAGCAATCAACAATGCGGTTATGTTCAATATATAGCAATCAATCAATCAATGCGGTCAAATTCAATACAAAGCAATCAATCAATGCGGTCAGGTTCAATACATAGCAATCAATCAATCAAAGCAGTCAGGCTCAATACAAACGAATCAATCAGTCAATGCAGTCAAGTTCAATAAGTAGGAATCAGGAAATCAATGCAGTCAGGTTCAATATTTGCGAATCAATCAATCAATGCAATCAAGTTCAATATATACAAATCAATCAATCAATGCAATCAAGTTCAATACATACAAATCAATCAATCAATCCAATCAAATTCTCCTCTCAGAAATGAAGGAAACTCTCAATGATTTCAAGTGATAATGACAGAAGTATCCTAGACAATCAGCATCAAAATATATTCGCATCAGATCTTAGCAAACACTCACAAGCAGTCGCTCGCAAACAGGTCCCTAATACACGAAGATAAAGTAAAGTAATCGAATCTGTAGTATTTTAATATTAGAAAATATGACGTCGTTTTTAAATAATTCTGATTGCATATGCAAGAATACTTCCAAATAAAGAAAAAAGGTAATCAAGCAAAATAAACTGATAGGTTAACCATTTTCGAGGTTTAAGTGGAAGAGTTAGTTATAGAGTCAAAAATGTTAATGTTAACGTCAGTTTCCTCACTCGAAGCCGATGTCAGTCACGGGCGAGCCCAGTATTTGAACCGGCACATACTGATCAGTTGAATATCTTACACACGTCGCCACTGGCTGAAAAGCCCAGTAGAGTAGAGAAGAATAAACAGAAGGTGCTACTACCTGCCTCTCGTGACCTTTTTCTGTATCTGCCTGTCCAATGGTTATCTTGCGTAGAAAACGATCGTTCGTGTCCATAACTAACTCACAAACACATCAAACACCACTACAAATAAAAGAACAGTACTATCAATTTTAAGTCCCTGAATATTAATTTAAATTAATTTTTTAAAACGTCAAGCAAATTTAACAAAAGAATAAGCTTTTGGAAAACAGTACCATGTGCCATGATGTTACTGATACTATAGATAGCATAAGCAATAACAAAATAATATTTTATCAAAATCTTCAAAAACATCTATGCTAACAAGCAAAGCATGATGAACAACAGCAACAGCTACAGCAGCTGCACGATACCTCTTTATCAGCAAGCAACAACAACAACAACAACAGCTGCATGATACCTCTCTGCCAGGTGATAGAGTTGCTGTCGATGTTGAGTCGAGCAAATCTCTTCATCTCCTCAGGCGTCAATTTCACGGGGTCTCTCTCAGTGATGCCAAGTTTCTGAAATAAAACGATAAAATAGGCAACAACTGTGAGAAGATTTATGATAAATTGCTGTATTTCATTCCCAATAACTTAACTAGTTGAGGAAACAGAAGTTAAACTTTTACTACTCTTAATACCAATAAAAACGTCTTTCTTTATGAAAAAAGGCTACACCCAATCACAGACATACTTGCAATACTAATACGAAATCATAAACACTAAAACAAAGTAGCCCAGTATACTAAAAGCAGTACATTCAGACATAAAAATGCCTCAATAGCACAATGGTTAGAGGTGTAGATAACGTCATGAAGTTTTAAATGACAGATCCTGAGGTGAATTGAACCCTCATGGGTTCGAATCCCAGCCTCGCTGATCTGAGAGTAAAATCTCGGGCATTCACTGGACTGGTTACAAGGAAAATGGACAAAATTTCCTATCGGATTTAACATGTGGTATTAAAAGTGATAGATATCAACGTAGTTGATCATTTCACTATAATGTGTGTTATTATTATTATTACAAAGTAGCATTAATGAATAATTAAAAGGATTCGTTCAATAATACTAGACAAGTACATGTGGTAGTACACTACACAATACCGATAGCTGACGAGATGTGTCTCTTTTAAGGAAGTATTTCACTAACTGCTAATTCTAACAATAATAATTTTCTTAATATTTAATTTAACTTCTGCAAAGTTTGGTATTTTCCACTTTAGATTTACTTAAGTGCATATAATTGCCGAAATTAAATCATAGTACTTGAAGCTAAATTCTTAAAATCATATTTACCCTTAGGCCTAAATGTTCTAGCATATAGGCCCTCGAGGTTGAAAACTATTTGATGTATATTTTGAAAGGATACCCAAAAAATATCTTTAGAGAGATTGAGAGCGAGAAATACGTTTTATTTTCACAAAATTTCGCAGAGTAATCACATCAATGAACGTGTGACAAAAAAATTTAGATAAGCATTACCAGAATCTAAGTAATAAGTGCAATACGTCCTGTTAGTACAAAAATCAATGTGCATAAGAAATTGAATAAAAACTAGGCCATCCAATAGGAAGCAGGGCGTCCTATCTAGTTGAAAACCAAACATCGTTACAACTGATTATTAAGCTTTATTGAAATAAAACTGTACAATCCAATAATTTCAAAAAAGAAATCAGACAAAATTGACACAAATCAAAACAACCGACCTCCAGTCGTCTGATCTGAATGTCGCAGAACTGGCGGACGCCTCTCTTAGCCGGCACGAGCCGGTCGTAGAGAGCCTTGTCGGACTGGGTGGCCTCGTGGAACCTCCGGGCGTCTATCTGGGCGGCGACGAGGTTGTTGGCAGCGGTGATGGCGTGGAAGTCCCCGGTGAGGTGGAGGTTGAACTCCTCCATAGGAATAACCTGAGAGTAGCCGCCACCAGCGGCGCCGCCTGCCGAATATTAGATTAATAAGTTAAACCAGTTCAGATGATGATTATTGGGTGAATAAGTAAATTAAACTAATTCACCAATTCACCTAGTGAATATCAGGAGAATAAATAAGTTAAATTAATTCATCTTGTGAATATTAGGTGAATAAATATGTTAAATTAATTCATCTTTTGAATATTAGGTGAATAAATAAGTTAAATTAATTACGAAAACACAGAAATAATGAACACAGATAATCCTTAAAGGTGTTTATCAAAATGGTATGGATGTTTATCAAAACGGCCGAGTTAGAGAATGCTTGCCTGATAAGTCAGAGACAATGGGTCTGAAAACCCGCCAGGTGACTTCTAAGACTTGTGGTAGGGAATCAGACATTAAACTTTACTCTCTAGATTTCACAGATCTAATGTAAACATTTTTGACACAAAATTCGAACAGATAATTACAAAAATTTAACTTAATATTACTATATTACATGTCTGTAAGAAGAGATATTTAGAACGCAACAACAAAACTGCATCAGCTATCTGATGGAAATACCTTTAATTCCAAAGGTAGGTCCCTGGGATGGCTGTCTTACACACGCAAAGCAGGCTTTCTTCAGATGAGCTCCAATGGCTTGACACAGTCCAATAGTTGTGGTGCTCTTTCCTTCTCCAAGAGGAGTTGGAGTAATTCTTATCAGATACAAAATAATCAGTCAATTAATGCAATCATCAATATGATAAGTGATTTGAAAAAAAGAAAAATCATCTCGAGCAATCAATAAGTAGATTTTGAACTAAATCAATAAGTAGATTTCTTTAAATCAACAAGTAGATTTTTAACAACATCAATAAGTATATATTTTACAAAATCAGTAAGTAGATTTTTTCTACATCAATAAGTAGATTTTTACTAAATTGATATTATAAGTAGATTTTGTACTAAATAAATCAGTAGATTTTGTACTATATTTAAAAAGAGTAATAAATATATGAACATCGCAAGCTGGACAATGTTATTTATGTGCAGGATGTACTTACCGATACCGTTAAACCACAACGGTGCCCTTACAGTATTACTTGAGCAGATATGCTACTGTCTACATCAAACATTGCTGAATTTATTTCAAGCATGGACTATAGAAGTTCATGAGACGGGCCTATAAGCGGAATATGAGTAAAAGTAATAAAAAAGTAAATTAAAAAAGTAATAAAAGAAAAGTAAACACACATTATAGTGAAAACGTTATGTACTATGTTGATTTCTATCACTTTTAACACCACCTGTTTATACCGTTAGGCAATTTAGTTCATTTTCCGTATAACCAGTCCTGTGAATGTCAGAGACTTTAATCTCAGATCAACGCGGCCGGGAACCGGGAATCAAACCCGCGAGAGTTCAATTCACCTCACGATCTGTCATTTAAAGTTCATGACGTTAACCACTGCGCTATTGAGACATTCTATAAAAAAGTGACGAGTCTGAACCTTTTAAAATCCAGCGCCACTCTCATCACTACAAAAGCTCTATTGTGATATGACAATGATCTCTAAGCACAGTTCAAAGCTCAATATATTTGTTTCCAATTAACCTCTATCGTCTAGCGTAATTATTTTTATGCAACGTTTCATTACTCAAATCTATCCGAGAAGGCTGACGTCAGCCTACATTTTTACGCATTATTAATTGCTAGACCTGCATTTGGCTGGAGTCAGTGGCGAAGTCGGTACGATACTCGACCGCGGATCAGTATGTGTGGGGTTCAAATCCTGGGCTCTCCCGTCACTGA
Organism: Enchytraeus crypticus; assembly: GCA_905160935.1. Classification (NCBI taxonomy): domain Eukaryota; kingdom Metazoa; phylum Annelida; class Clitellata; order Enchytraeida; family Enchytraeidae; genus Enchytraeus; species Enchytraeus crypticus. The sequence continues at coordinate 1,254,710 of CAJHZI010000495.1, read as the reverse complement.
CATCGCTTTCGAGAGAGGAAACTGACTGTTAACCTTAGCTTTATCACTCACCCAGTGACACAGATGTAGTTGCCGTTGACTCTATTCCTGAGTCTATCGAGGACGCTTAGGGAGACTTTGGCCTTCCTGTTGCCGTACAGCTCTACCTCGTGGGGCAGGAGACCTATCTCCTCGGCCAGGTCCGCCACGTCCTTGGGCTGCTGACTCCTCGCCACTTCTATGTCGCTATAGAGCAACAACAACAAAGCTGACCACAAATCACCAGTAATGTTAAGAATTGATAGTGCAACAACATGAAAACAAGATAAAGCTGACCACAAAGCACAAGCATAACGTTAAGAATTGATAGTGCAACAACAACAACAAGATAAAGCTGACCACAAAGCACAAGCATAACATTAAGAATTGATAGTGCAACAACAACAACAAGATAAAGCTGACCGCAAACCACAAGCATAACGTTAAGAATTGAAAGTGCAACAACAACAACAAGATAAAGCTGACCACAAACCACAAGCGTAACGTTAAGAATTGATAGTGCAACAACAACAAGATAAAGCTGACCACAAACTACAAGCGCAACGTTAAGAATTGATGTTTCAAAGTGCAACAACAAAAAAATAAGGCTGAACAAATACCACAAGCGTAACGCTAAGAATTGATAGTTCAAAGTAACATAACGTTAAGACAGTATAAAAAGGTGAAAGTGAAACATTTGCTCGCCAACATAGCTGTCATTTTAATAGTGCTCGATGTCGTCATTGATGACAGAAGAATTCCAATTGTTGTTGTTGTTGTTGAAACATAGGAAAAACAGTTGGAACATTCCAGGTTTTTTTCCAGTGAAGCTTACAGTACAGTTGAGCCTTTGACAGAAGAACTAAGATATCACAAAGACATCCCAAAGAGAGATAGATAGACATTACGTCCAGCTTTGGCCTAAAGAAAATCTAAAAGTCCTATTTTCTTTAGCATACATGCAATAGCATTCAGGCATAAAAGTTTAAGTAGTCTGCAAGGCTCTCATCGACGAGTGTTGATTAATTCTCGGAAACTTTTAGTATATAATGAGATTACCTCGGTACTGGTTGCAGAGGCTTCAATTTCAGGTAGTTCAGCTTCCAAGCAGCATTCTGCCAAAATTACAATATTTTACTTAACAACTGCACACACCATACAAAATAAACCATAAAAGACAAGATAAAGATAAACATAAAGTATACAGATATTATACAAATATATATTAGTAAATCAAGGTGTTTTCTTTTAAAATGGCAGAACGTACAAGCACATTAAAACTTTGTAAGGAGCACAAAAACGTCATTTTGTCTAAACAGGGCATATTCTAATTTTTGTTAACATAAAACACAGAGAACAAAATAGTGAAAAAACACGCAAATTCACTAATAACAAATTTATTTTAAATCAGAGCAGCAAAAAAACATTTACAAGCATCTATATGGTACCAGCTATTTTGAAGAACGTGGACTATTTAGTTGCATAATATCGCATATGTATAGCATCATATACAGCGAATAAATAAAATTTCTAGAATTAGCAAACCATATTCTTCAATACGGCACTATAAACAAGTGACGCCTATCAGGAACAGCTATGCGAGAAATAAAATACCTATCAGATATCTTTATTTAGTACATTATAACAAAATTTATCAGCAGAGTTTAAAATCTGAAACATATTTGTAGACTAAATATATGTCTAAGAAATAGATTATAATCAAATATTAGGTGTCTCTTGTACTACACAAAATTCTTGTACTCCGTGGCATTTTGTGTTTCAACAAACCTGCTTGGTCATGGCAGCCTTGTAGCAGGTGAAGGTGTTTTTCATGAGCATGGCCACAGTCATGGGTCCCACTCCTCCTGGTACCGGAGTGATCCAGGAGGCTCTGGACTTGGCTGCCTCATAGTCCACATCCCCCACCAGCCTCTTACCGGACTTCTTCGTAGCGTCTGAGCGTAATTTTACATTCAATTAATTAATAAATCAATCAATCTATAAATTGACTAACAAATAAATCATGTAATCAATAAACGAGTGTGTCAAGTTCGCGATGAAGATAGAACGACGATTCTCCTGACCTCTGCTTGCATACAGTATTGGATAGTATTGGATTTGTATTGGTTTGGATGGTATTGAATTTGTACTATTGCTGTGTATATTAATACACAGCAAGAATACAAATCCAATCCACGTCTCACTGCAGCTCAAGTCATACCAACAAGATATGGCATCTATTAGTTCTGCATCAGGTGTCAATATGAGTATGAACAGTTAGCACTCACCAACACTACGAGGAATATTTAATAATTTTAACAAAAGCTTAACGTCCATATCCTCATCAAAAAATGATGTCAGGGACGGCCCTACAGCACACATCATTCCTGACAAATTCATCCAAAACAATCTGCAATAGACGTATGATGAAGAGAATTAAGGTCCTATGTTTCCTAATTCTCACTAAGCAATACCAGTCCAGTGATCAAAAGATGATCTAGATAGAGTATATCTACCGTGGAAGATTGAAAGATATGTTTATGCATGCCAAAGAAGTTTGAAAGCGAAGAGCAAGAAGAGTTCCAGATTTGCTATCATTGGTTGATATCAATGCACTAACCAACCCGGCCAATAAAAAGATGGCGTGACTTCCTACTGAGCGATGGCTTTGACCATCTGCATCAATTACAAAAAAGAATATTTAAACATGAACAAAAACAGTAAAAGAAGACACTACCGTCAATGGAGTTGATGCCACAGTCGATGACAATAGCGCCCTTTCTGACCCAATCACCTTTAACCATCTCAGGTCTACCAATAGCCACAACCAGTATCTCTGCTTCTCTAACCTACAACAATGCGCAACATTAGTATATTAACCATCTCAGAACTACCAACAACCACAACAACTATGCAAAGCTTTAACGGTAACATTTTATATAACAATGGTCTTGGCCATACCATCAGCCCGTTGAGCAGAAAGATTCTTCAAAGCAAGTAGATCCTGAACTAAATATCACTAATTTATATTAATTAATTATATAAGGAAGAATATGATGATGATATTAATTATAACTATCTTCAGAGTTTGACATAAATTAGATTGACCTGGCATAATTACTAGGACCTGGTACGCAGGTAAATCAGACTGAACGATCAATTTAGAGCATATTGTAAACACTGAACATAATATACTTCTAATATCTCTTTTATTTTGATTCACTTCTTTACATTGTTCCTTAATTGTTCTCGCCATTTAGTAAATATTTAGTTCTGACGCAAAGAATTGTCGGTAGATATTGTTCACAATTGTTCTGCAAACGTATTATTATGGTGATTCTCAAATGTCTACAAACCCCTTTTGTTGTGTCTAATAAATAACTAAAAACTAAGTAACAAGTATATAGGTAACATTCTCAACCCGTAAACCAAATTTTAAAAGTAAAACTGAAAAACTACAAAGTTACCACTGAAGGAAGATCAACAGTTTTGGAGTGGCAGATGGTAACAGTAGCGTGGTTCCACGTGAGCAGGTTTGCCATCGGAGAGCCAACAATCCTGCTGCGTCCAACAACGACTGCACGCTTACCCTCCACCTTCACACCTTCCAGAGATATATTACTCATTAGAGATATTTAAGATCAATTATACCTCAACACTTAATGAAACAGAAAAGACACTTAATAAAACAGAAAAGACACTTAATGAAACAGAAAAAAAACAAGAATGACGTTGAATGACATTTGCAACTACATTGGAGATATTTAAAAGCTTTAATTACATAGTCAAGTTAAAAGAATGGAAGAATGATATGACTGTAACATATATGCTGTTGTCTCTCATTCTCTTTATCATCAACACAAAATCATAACATTCTTTGGCAATCTATTAACAATCAAATAATTTATTCTATATATTAAGATACTAACATAGAATCAAAAGTGAAAATCTATTAATGATGTATCAGTTCTGAATTATCATCAAATTTTGCTTAGAAATTACTTAAAGCCGCACAGAGAGCACATAACGGACCAACCAGTTTTCTTGATGAGCTCCAGACAGCCTAGGGGAGTGCATGGTATGATGCACTTACTCAGCTCACCTCTCGCAAGACTTGCCGCATTCTCTCCATGTAACCTGTGCGCACATAATTCCACACATACAGTAATCTGTGCGCACATAATTCACACATACAGTAATCCGTGCGCACATAATTCTACATATACAGTACTCTGTGCACACAATTCCACATATACAGTACTCTGTGCGCACATAATTTCACACATACAGTACTCCGTACACACATAATTCCACATATACAGTACTCTGTGCACACAATTCCACATATACAGTACTCTGTGCGCACATAATTCCACACATACAGTAATCCGTGCGCACATAATTCCACATATACAGTACTCTGTGCACACAATTCCACATATACAGTACTCTGTGCGCACATAATTTCACACATACAGTACTCCGTACACACATAATTCCACATATACAGTACTCTGTGCGCACATAATTTAACACATACAGTACTCTGTGCACACATAATTCCACACATACAGTACTCCGTACACACATAATTCCACATATACAGTACTCTGTGCACACAATTCCACATATACAGTACTCTGTGCGCACATAATTCCACACATACAGTACCCCGTACACACATAATTCCACATATACAGTACTCTGTGCGCACATAATTTCACACATACAGTACTTCGTACACACATAACTCCACATATACAGTACTCTGTGCACACATAATTCCACACATACAGTAATCTATGCACACATAATTCCAAACATACAGTATTAAAATTTATCTCAAGTAAACAGGAATTATTGGGGACACCCTTACTTTCAATTTTACAAAATACCTTCAATATGAAATCCCCACTGTAGGTAAATAGATTCCAATTCATTCCATTTTGCTTAAATAATTTAGAACCGAGAACCAAGTTCTGCCATCACTTCTTCCATCTGATAATAACGCTACAAATTTTACTCTCAGATCAGTTCGGCCCATAATGAATCACACGCCTGCAGGAATTGCCATTTAAAAGTTCATGACGCTACTTGTCGCTTTACACAGTGAGTTATTGAGACATTCAAAAGTTCAGTGACCATGATATATTTCTTTATTTCCTGACTTGCGTCCTTTGCAGGCGCCATCTGTTGAATGAAGATTAATTTAATTAAATATTTTGCAGAATTGAGACACCGAAAAAATGGATATAGAAGAATCTTTTGCAAAAAGAGGCATTGGAGAACAGCTTAAAAAAGAGTTCAGCATGCCCTAAAATCTCACAAAAACTAATTTTTGCGATTTTATGAAGAATATTTTGAACACATCCATTATGGTGAGGGACAGCTGTAATTTAATAGATTAAAAGTTATACCCATCGACATCTTTGGTTGGAAGGATAGTGGCCAGAACTGCATCAGTGTCGATCACATTGGTAGTGTCTAGAGGAAGCTACACACCAAATATGTCATCACTACAGATTCATTTACATTATGCATATGTTACTTAATCATCGTTATCTTCCCTTGAATCCCAGTTTAGCCAGATTAGGGATACAAACAGGCCTTCTACATTCATCTCTGTTCCACACTATATCAGCAGTCAATCACCTATAACCTCTTCCATTAGTTTTAGAAAATTTTGCAGAAAATTTCATGAGCCTAGACTTCACAAACTGATTGTCCATTCTGACATTGGTTTAGATTTTAGTGCTTTGTCATGTTTTACGACACGCAAAGTCCACGCTTGGTTTATTCTTCAGCAGTCTGGACACAACACAGGTAAACACATATTACTAAAAGCCAAAACAGATAAGCACAACGCGTTTAATGGCCCAAATAAATAGCAACATTTATGTAATTAGATAATTCTGCATTTTCACAGCATATCAGCAGAGACAAGGTGACACAAAAATAACAAGAAGACACAACAGAGACAAGATGACACAAAAGAGACAAGATGACACTTATCATGTTACAATTAAAATTAACAACATAAAAATTAGAGGTATAACTTTATTGAAGTAAAAATTTAAAAGGTCAGAAATGCTTTTCGATTAAATAATATAAACTACATATAGAATTTACCTGCACAATTATTCCATGAATCGTTGTATCCTCATTCAATTTTCTCACAATATCCTTCAACTGCAACACACAGTCGTTTAAATTTGTAAATAAATGAACATATATGCATTAGTCAATAACTTAAACTAATATACAACTAAGCCGATAGCTTACATACATCATGAAACAGCATAAACAATAAGAAGGGATTTACCAAGTGTGTGAATCAAATATCATAAACAAAATGAAACAGATACACCATTGAGCCTTACAACAGAATTAGAGTGTTACTGTCGTCCTTACCATTGTCTATCAAGCGTTTTCATGTGTACATACACTACCATAATTATTTGTGTAACTAAATTAAGTTTTTTACCAAACTTAAGCATTTCTAATTTTTCAATTTAAAATATACTTGAAAAATGTCATTAGATCTACATGATCAATGGTTCAAAGTTATTCAATAATAAAATTAGACTAGACACTAGGTTGTGGCTTTGTTTATTGACATAGTTAATTGGAATAGTTGAAGCAGAAGAAAAGCTGTCGCATGATACACACAGCTAATGTTTTCTGTTTATGCAGTGTTCAACAAACCTCAACTTCAGTGATTGAACTCGGAGCATTAACTTTGACGGCCTTCATCCCGATCTCCTCCGCAGCTTTCATCTTCATTCGAATGTAAACACTCGAATCTTCTCTTCCCCCCACCTATCAAACACGTTAGAATTTGAGAGCTTCAGATAATTGCCTATCGTCAGATAATTGTATATTGTCTACAGTGCACCTAACTAATTTATTATATTATTATACTTAATTTATTAAATATATCAGTTTAAATTTTTTGAGTCAAACTAAATCAAAAAGACAAAATTTAACGTCTACTCATATCAAAATGGATACTGACATAGATGATCTGACCAAGAATCAAACCGACAGCCTCCGACTTTATCATCAAGCTTGCTAGCCTCCGACTTTATCAGCAAGCTTGCTTTCAAGATCAATTATTGACCAATACTACAATTATTAGCAATTACGATCATTGCTATTTCCTTAATCAAATACTTGTAAAACAAATGCATTGTTAACCACAAATATTACTTAAAACATTACATAGCACAACAACATAGAGCACTATTGAGACAAAATCAAACCGACAAGCAAAAAGAAGGTCCAAAAATGGTGCAAATTCCAAGATCCATAAAATCAGTCCAAAGTAAGTGATTGATCAGTCCAAAGTAATTGATTGATCAGTCCTCAGTAACTGATTGATCTTACCTGTACAATGGCCAGTCCAGGCACCATTTCACCTCCGGCATCCAAAATCTGCTTGATCTCTGCCTTGAGTTCCTCCTGCACCTGACTGAGAACAACAACAACATTAGTAGCAACAACAACAACAGATTGAGAACAACAACAACAACATTAGTAGCAATCAACTCCTTTATTACGTCACAATCGGACTACCACAGAAACTTACATAAGCAGTCACATAACAGATAATCAATATGACAGAAATTCGATAATTACTTAGGTTATAAATTAAAGTATCATTACTATTATTATTATTATTATTATTATTATTATTATTATTATTGTTGTTATTGTTCTCTGAAAGAACCATATTTAAGACATTTCAACAGTTGCTAGGTCAGTAATTTGATGCATGACAAAGGAAAATTTTTAAGATTTGAAATGATTTAAGTTTTAGAAGATTGTAGAAACCTGGCCACATCCTTTCCATTTAGTATCTGAGCCATCTTCAACTGCAAATATCAGTAACAACGTACAATGTTAAATTTTATAACATAATAAGTCACTAATATATATCTCTCTCACTCATGTTCTGTCAAGCAGAAGGTCCAAGTTACATATTCATACTTAGAGTCAGCTTTCACACTTCATATTGAGCACTCCATAGATCAACAAGTTAAACTCTTCATAAAGGGCTAAGCTTTATCCCTACCTATATTGCATAAAGCTTGGGAAAAATGGATTTTGAGGTAGTTTACCATTTCCTTCCCCCTCACTAAAAAATAGTAGATAGTTATTCCTCTAAGATGTTCAATTACGAATATGATGATATATTTAAATACACAATCAAGCTGTCTGCCCCACTAAATAGCCATCGATTTTGCTTACTACATAGACAAGTTTTTACCAACATTCTATACTAATGAACTATGTATATATGACTAAACAGTATATATAAACAATTAAGCAACAATCAATACCTAAAATTAAAACTACAGTAAAGTAAATAAACTTATAAATTTGAAAATATCTATAGAATCCAACGAGGACTGAATTTTCATGGAACTACATTTATATGGAGCAAATCATTATTTAACAAACGACCTAGCCGACCAGTGTGTCAATTTGTCAGGACAAAGCTGATAAGTAATTATGCAAATAGCTCTGTGCAGCAATGCATTAAACTAGAGCAGATTACAGAATGAGGTCAACAGATCAAAGTTTTAAAAAAAATTCAGACAGCTCATTTGTTACTTAATCTTAATTTAATAAAATTACCATAGAGGTATATAACTTCTAATTTTAAGCATTTACTAACAAATATGCTAATTACAGCCTTAATAAGCTATATGTATATATTAAAGTTTTTAACTGCCTATTTATATCTTTATCATAACAATTACACGAAATGCTCTGATTTACTTATTAGAGTTTATACTGTATGGTTCAAACCTGATTAGACTGGTAGTGCTAGATGAACTGGTCGCAGTGACAGATGATAAGCCGTTCTGTGATTGCCGGATAAGCTGTGATTGGTGGCTAAGCCCTGGTGTACAAGTACTTAGGATTAGGTTTAAATGGTTAGCCTTAAGTTATGTTGACAAAATTTAACACGAGGTTAAATGAGGTCAAAGATTACATGACGGTGCTAAGATCACAAAGCAATTAAAATTAGAGTGAAATTTAAATTAAATTTTCACAAGCATCACTTATTGCTGTTCTATTATCAATGAATTTTTCTACATTAAAAATAAAATATTTTCAAATTGAACATTTTATTATGTTTGTACTGATTTTTACTTTAGGTTATATTGTAAGTAGAAATTGTGATCTATAAATAATGTAGTATAGTGGCCTGGCATGGCCTCACGAGATGTAAACAAACTCTGCTACCACCTGTCGAAACATCTGCCTTAGAGACCAATATAAGTTTCATAGGCCCTGATTCATATTATAAATTTATAATTATCTGCAAATGTGTAATTATAATTATAATAGGCTATAGTACTTTATTTTATTTATTATAGTTTCCTTCTAAGTATAATGTCCCCCAAGAATAATGGTATAGCAAAAGGAATGTTTTAGGTGATTTAAAGATCTACTTGTTTGTGAACATGATGAGGAAAACGGAAAATAGAGCTGAGTATAGGCGTTATATATCATGGATCTTCCAGTAGGCAGTACACTAAGAGAGAGAGTTTTAATCAGGCATAGTAGCCCATGCGTCACTCGCACGTCATATGCATACAAACAGACACACATGCGTGATAAAGAGTTCAGCATGAGTAAAAAATACATTAAAATGGAAAATATCACATTTGTCCAGATTTTTTCGCTGACTGTAGGCCATCCCTCAACAGTTAACCCTTGTGGCATTAATCTAGGCCGAGATTTATTTAGCTAATTACTTTAACTTTGAATAGTTATCGCAACTGCTCATTTAAGACGAATGCATTAACTCAACCTCGTATGTCTTAGAGGTTAATTTAACGTCAGTTTCCTGTATTCAAAGCATGTTAGTGGCACAAGGTAGCATTGAATTTGAAACCTGCACCTAAGCTTATCTGTAGTCGTACAGCTTTACCGACATGCCATCGACTCTGCCCACGTACTTATCGTTCATCATCATCATCATCATCATCTTCTTCTTCTTCTTCTTCTTCTTCTTCTTCTTCTTTTTCTTCTTCCCTTAAATCCTAGTTTAACTAGGGATTAGACTATATATACGAATAGACTAGATCCATTCGTTTAAATTATTGTAGCAATTTCTGGAGCCTTGGCTCTCACCAACCGAATGCCCTTTCTGACGCTGGTTTGGATCTACTTTTTATGTCGCCTTCTGCGACACGTGCATATTTACACGGTTGATCTATTCTTCAAACAACCCGGGCACAACAAGGGGCAACGTACTTATCGTTCATCTCTCAGATAAATCTATTTTCAAGCAAACGCTATGAACTACTCCTACAAGAAGCAATACGGCCCACAACGTCTTTCATTGGATTGGATCCAACCAATGAGTGGAAGAAGATGCTGTTTAGTAATTCAGGAGAAATGAACTTTATTGATTCTAGAGCGTATTGAAGTTCATTAACTCTGTCACGTCCACGGTCTCCATGCTGTTTCCTCTCATACAGCTGCAGAGCAATCTCTGCCAGCTCCCGAAGTGTTTTAGGAACAGTGGAGTCCTTTATCAGTGACTGCAACTCACCTGAAACACACATCATCATCATCATCATCATCATCATCATGCCTTAAATCCCGGTTTAACCAGGGTCGAAATACGAATAGACTTTCATCCATTCGTTTAAGTTGTTATAGTAATTTCTGGAGCCTAGGCGCTCACCAACCGAATGCCCTTTCTGATGTTGTGCGTTTCACCTGAAACACACAAAACAAAAAAGATTATCTTAAACACAATATTTATATTTATATTTTAATTTGATATTTTGACTAAATAAACTTTAATCTTTTTAGTCCTGGGGTCTATTATTAGTTCTAGTGCAATGTTGCAACGAATTAATTCTCGCAGTCTTACTTGATGCAGCAGCCCTTGTGTACACTAAACTCTCCAGCAGACTGAATTCTGTCTGGTCTGGTCGAGCCTTCTGAAGCTCTGATATGACTCTATGTAGGCCCGTCAAGTCTTCCTGTAACACGTGCAGAATTAGAATAACGAATAGACAGACTAACGAGAACTCTAACGTAGAATTGGAATAACTAATAGACAGACTAACGAGAACTCTAAAGTAGAATTGGAATAACTAATAGACAGACTAACGAGAACTCTAAAATAGAATTATAATAACTAATAGACAGACTAACGAGAACTCAAATATAGATCTACCTTTGCGATGATTCATGACTCTCTTCCTACACGGGCGCCATATTTGACGCCATAACTAAGTTAAGCACTGGCTTAAATCCATTTTAAATATAAACGACTTCAAATTTTCAATATCTATTAGCCTATTGGTAGGCATGGTAGCTATTATATGGTAGCCTATTTCGTATTGCTTGTTCGTTTATCTATCTGCATGAACGTTCTATTGTTTGTATGATCTGTGCTGAGATTGCCTTACGGCGAGGAACCTGAAAAATTCTTATTGATCGTTTGATTGATTGATTTAGTGAGATGAACGAATAAACCATATGAAGCAAATAAAAAATATACAAAGCGTATATTACCATATTGCAATTATCGCCATGAACTCCTGAACCTGCTGCTAGATATAGCTCTACTATATTGAGGGGCCAGACTGCCGCCCCCAGAATGAACAATTCGGCCCACGCCACTTCTACCATGCCAACACGATGATGATAGGGTATGGTAGAGTGGTAGACGTTGTGAATAGCACGTCGGGTTGTGATCAGTAGGGTCTGGGAACAAATCTCGGCCAGTAGCACTCTCAGATACTCCTTCTCTACCGTAACTGAATGATTTAATTCGTAGAATAATTAGTTATTAATAATTAAAATTTAACAATTTAGTTATTCATAAATGTAATATACATTAGATCCAGTAAGTGGATAAGCAAGAGTTGATTAAATTAAGTAAATTACAGCTAAAAATTACAAATTACAGCCAAATTACATCCAAATTACATCATATTGCGAAAGAATATAAAGATTTTCAAATCTATGGATGTATGCATTTGGTAATGTACCAGGGCATATTAGTGCAGACTTGCTAATTACCAATGTACAGAATATAATATAAAATCTATAAAATCACTTGTAGATAATATTAGCACTTGTAGATTGCTATATATACACTCATAATCTTACATAACCGCAAATGGACTTACAGAAGAACAGTTACTATTAATAATAGATTCACAGTTTGTTGCCACGCTTAAATCTTTTTCATAATCCCTTGTCACAATCAGTGACGACATCTTGTTATAGGCACCGATCGGTGGAATTATGTATTCTACTTGTACAAGACCTACAATGTAGAGATATACACAATTATTAAGTAAACATAAAAACAAAAAAGTCATTTAGAGCTATTCTTACATTTATGATACACAATACACTAAAAATCTAACCATTATTTTCTTGAATCGGTGCTTTAATTATCTGTTCAGAATGGACGTCAGCCTGAATTGGGACCGGTAAATTAGATGAGGGGTTGGTGACGTCATTCGGCCATTGCGGGTGATTTGTTATTTGACTTTCATCGAGAGCTCGATGAAATTTTGAACGACTCGGTTTATAGAGTTCAGAAGCAGTGTTATGTCTGACGTATCTCATTCGCTTTCTTCCTTTATTCTTCCTTGGACCTCTTTCTCTCTGCACAGCTGTTAATACAGAGCAGCAGCATACGACACAATACAACTGAGTACAACAAAATAGGACACGGTACAACTGAATACAGCAGAATAAGACACACTACATCTGACTACAACAAAATAAGACACAATACAACTGAATAGAACAAAATACGACCCAATACAACAGAATACAACAAAATATGCCAAATACAACATTAAACAAAATACGATAAAATTAAAAGTTTTGTTTGCATGTATAACAAGGGACCTGTCGGTAATGGCATGACTGCATTTTGAACACTTAACTTACTATTAATTAGATAGACTAAAACAATACTTAATGCCATATACTGATTGAATATTTGCAAAGAAAATAAGAGCGTAGTTCAGAATACAATACAGCAAATGCAATGCAATTATATCTAGGCATATACATGTATAATGCAACGAATTTCCCAACATTAAAATCAATATTATAATACATCATCAGATGCCTATATCATTGTATTATACATCATCAGATGCCTATATCATTGTATTATACATCATCAGATGCCTATATCATTGTATTATACATCATCAGATGCCTATATCATTGTATTATACATCATCAGATGCCTATATCATTGTATTTTACATCATCAGATGCCTATATCATTGTATTATACATCATCAGATGCCTATATCATTGTATTATACAGCATCAGATGCCTATATCATTGTATTATACAGCATCAGATGCCTATATCATTGTATTATACAGCCTATATCATTGTATTATACATCATCAGATGCCTATATCATTGTATTATACATATTAGGTTTGTTTATTGAAGTTATTAGAGAGAAATAAATTAATTGAGTCATGTAATGTAGTCATGTAATGAAGTCATGTAATGTAGTCATGTAATGTAATCATGTAATGTAGTCATGTAATATAGTCATGTAATGTAGTCATGTAATGAAGTCATGTAATGTAATCATTTTGTGTAGTCAGGTAATGTAATCATGTAATGTAATCATGTAATGTAGTCATGTAGTGTAGTCATGTAATGTAATCATGTAATGTAGTCATGTAATGTAATCATGTAATGTAGTCATGTAATGTAGTCATGGAATGACTATTGAGATATTTAATTTACAACAACAAAAATATGAGCTGATGAAGGATGCCAGAAGCACGGTTGCGTGAACAACATCGACAACAACAACAACAACATGAGGTGATGAAGGATGTCAGCAGAAGGGTTGCGTGAACAACATCGACAACCACAGCAACAACATGAGCTGATGAAGGATATCAGCAGCACGGTTGTGTGAACAACATCGACAACAACAACAACAATATGAGCTGATGAAGGATGCCAGCAGTACGGTTGTGCGAACAACGACAACAATAACAACAACCTTCTCTGTTCATGTTGACGCTGAAGCACTTCTCTAGGCGGCACTTGGGGCACCAGTTCCTCCTCACTTTGTCTATCGAACAATTACCTTTACCTGCAATCAGTTCATTGCACGTGGATTTTATTAGAAGAAGTTCAAAAAGGAAATAATAATTTTAAAAAAGAAAAAATATAGGGTTAAAGTCCTTTTCCTCGTACAAAGATGATGTAAGGGACGTCCCCCCATCCGAGATTTTACTCTTATATCAGCGCGGCCGGGAGTCGAACCCACGAGAGTTCTATTCACTTTAGGATCTGTCATTTAAAACTTTATGACGCTAGATGCGCCTCTAACCACTGCGCTCTTGAGGCATTCTAAAATCTTGTTAATTGCTAATTTAAAAAATGCTTTCATACACTCTTCAAATTGTAATAAAATTTGATATACATGTAGGTTATACATGTAGGTTAACTGAAGTTAGAATTAAGTAAGCGCTTCAAGAATACTGCCACAGTTTTTCATCTAAAATTCTTTAAAATTTCATGCACGCGAAAATATTAGTTTCGCTAATAGTTTCGCGCTAAAAGACCTGAAACTAAAAATAGTAGTTTCTTGTGATCTTTTACTCACTCTGCACTGGATGTCATACCACTGGCACATGACAACATCGAACCAGGTGTCGCTGCAACATCATCCGACATTTGTATTTTGTGACCAATTCTAATACTATTTACTTTAGAGTTTTTAAGTTAACACGCATTATAGTGAAACGATCAACTATGTGGATATTTATCACTTTTAATACCACATGTTATATCCATTAGGCAATTTAGACCATTTTCCATATAACCAGTCCAGTGAATTCCCGAGATTTTACTCTCAGATCAGCGCGGCTGGGATTCGAACCCACGAGCGTTCAATTCATCTCAGGATCTCTCGCTTAAAACGGTATGACGTTACCCCTAAGCTACTATGACATTCAATAAGACATTAGCAACTAATTGTTGTACTAGACAAAATACATGTACACGTATTATCGAGTGGCTACATCTCTCAATAGAAGCAAATCTTATAAAATTAAAATTCCCTTAGACATACTAATACAGTATTCGCCTAGCCTACATGTATATTTAATTACTCCTTAAGTCTCCATACTTAGTTGTCACAACAATGACGTAGTCAACTTTCAAAAAGTCATAAGATGACGTAATGGACTTTCGTAATAAGTAATTATACCTATGCAGGTGTATTGCACAGATCTGCGAATGCTTCTTTTGAAGAAACAGCTGCATCCATCACAACAGTAAGCACCGTAGTGTTTTCCAAAGCTTCTGTCATTGCACACAGCGCACCGCAGGTCCAGAGTCTCTGATCTACCTGGTTAAACCATCATGTTTTATCTTTAGTCAAGTGCTGGTCTTTAATCCTACCCAAAAACTAGACTAGCCTATGATAAAAGAATTGTATTCCTGCCTTGATGTATCATGAGAGATATTTTATTTCCTAAAAGTAACAGGATCGATTGCCTATGTAAATTGTCAGATATATACACAAAATCACAATTTATTGTCCGTGGTATTAAAGTTTCAATCTTTCTCCAGGATGTTTTTAGGATGTTTTTAAAGCGGCTATAAAGGGGTTCTTATTACTTATTGTTATATTTAATAAATTCCATCTCCAATGTATTAGCCCACACTCTGTATGATAAAAGTTATTTATTTTCTCCATAAAACATTAATCAATATTGAGTCAAGATGTTAAGTCACGAATAATAATAATAACAACAATTAGAGTGCTACAGTGATCAACGACAACACGAAGTACTATTGAGACAAAATCAACAAGAACAGCAACAATAGCACATGTTGAGCATGAGTTGTAGTGGCCTGGCGACTCAGTGGTTTCCAGGGGCCTATGGTGCTTAGAGGGTGGGGTGCCCAAGGGCCTATGGTGCTCAGAGGGTGGGGTGTCCACGGCCTATGGTACTAAGAGGGTGGGGTGTACAGGGCCTATGGTGCTCAGAGGGTGGAATGTCCAGAGCCTATGGTGCTAAGAGGGTGGGTGTCCAAGGGCCTATGGTGCTCAGAGGGTGGGGTGTGCAGGAGCCTATGATACTCATAGGGTGGGGTGTGCAGGGCCTATGGTACACATAGGGAGGAGTGTCCAGGGCCTATGGTGCTAAGAGGGTGTGTGTCCAATGGCCTATGGTGCTCAGAGGGTGGAGTGTCCAAGGGCCTATGGTGCTCAGAGGGTGGGGTGTCCAGGTGCCTATGGTGCTCATAGGGTGGGGTGTCTAGGGGCTATGGTGCTCATAGGGTGGGGTGTCCAGGGCCTATGGTGTTTAAAGTGTGGGGTGTGTACAGGAGCCTATGGTGCTCTAAGGTGGGGTGTACAGGGCCTATGGTGCTCATAGGGTGGGGTGTGCAGGGCCTATGGTGCTTAAAGGGTTAGGTGTGCAGGGGCCTATGGTGCTCATAGGGTGGAGTGTCCAGGGCCAATGGTGCTCATAGGGTGGGGTGTCCAGGGGCCTATGGTACTCTTAGGGTGGAGTGTCCAGGGCCAATGGTACTCATAGGGTGGGGTGTACAGGGCCTATGGTGCTCATAGGGTGGAGTGTCCAGAGCCTAGGGTGTTCAGAGTGTGGGTGTCCAAGGGCCTATGGTGCTCAGAGGGTGGGGTGGCCCGTGGGTGAGGAAATGGGTGGGAGATAGGTATGTTCAAGGGAGATAAACATATCTATAAATACAGGCTGAAATAATAGCTTGAAAGGGCTATAAATAGACGTATAAACACGTAAAGTTAAAACAAAATATTATTACAAATATAACTATTAACTCTACCAGCATATTTGTTAGGTAATAAGCCATTAAGTGAAAAAAGATATTCGGTTAATATGATTTCAACATACCCATTTGCCGAATAACAGATAAATGATTCCTTTTCCGGGCTATCAAATGATTTTAATGAAAAGTTACTATTTAATTGCTACTTCAACAAATCCGTTAAACTATAGAAATCGTCTATTATTCATAAATCAAATATTCATATGTACAATATGTATAATCAGATACTCAGATGAACATAGGCATATAAAATCTCTCCAGATTTTAATAGAAATAAAATATACCATTAGTAGCTATATTTGTAGCAAATGTTATACAAATGTAATGCTAATTATTAAGCTACTCATTCTACTGGGGACAGAAGTAAATGAAGCAGGTCTTTGATTTGCCTTACTCTTTTATAAAAGATCAGTTGCAAATTTCTCCGTCGAGTTTCTTCTCTCGACACTTTAATCCGGTGACGACTTCGTAGCTCAACCTCCCCTAACATAGTAACTCCCCTAGCCTAGTCCCCTAGCCTAGTACCTCCCCTAGCCTAGCCTCCCCTAGCCTAGAACCACCCCTAGCCTAGTACCTCCTCTAGCCTAGTTCTCCTAGCCTAGTCCCTCCCCTAGCCTAGTCCCCCTAGCCTAGTACCTCTCCTAGCCT
Source organism: Enchytraeus crypticus (assembly GCA_905160935.1). Taxonomy (NCBI): domain Eukaryota; kingdom Metazoa; phylum Annelida; class Clitellata; order Enchytraeida; family Enchytraeidae; genus Enchytraeus; species Enchytraeus crypticus. Next base: position 1,237,177 of record CAJHZI010000495.1, on the reverse strand, counting down.
AGTCCCCCTACCCTAGTACCTCCCCTAGTCTAGACCCCCATAGCTTAGTCCCCCAAAGCCTAGTCTCCCCTAGCCTAGTACCTCCCCTAGCCTAGTACCCCCCTAGCCTAGTACCTCCCCTAGCCTAGTACCTCCCCTAGCCTAGTACATCCCCTAGCCTAGTACCTCCCTTAGCCTAGTACCTCCCTTAGCTTAGTCCCCCTAGCCTAGTCCCCCTAGCCTAGTCCCCCTTGTATATCTTCTTTCATCTTCAATGGGGTCAGCGATCAAGTGATCCTCTGCAAATACAGATGGTGAAAAGTACAACTATATAGATGAAAGCGAGTTCAAGAGTTCTATTTTTATAAGCATTTGTATTATAAGTCTATAAAAAAGGCAACGATTACTAATAACCATGGAGAGGAAGGAGGAAATGGGTCTTAAACAAGCATCTGTGCTTCCTGACCCAGTGTGCCGTTATGTTTATGTTATAAATAGAGGTCATAGAAGGTAAAACGGAAGGAAAAAGAGTCAGGGGCAGGCCGAGATTAGGTATGTTTGATGATTTAAAGACCCACCCAAATGTGGAAGTGAAGATGAAAGCGAGACAGAGAAGAGTGGAGGCTTTATATACCGTGGACCTACCAGTAGGCAGTGCACTAAGAGAGAGAAAATTTTTAAACAAGCATGCACTCAGTTTAGTTCATTTTCGTAATCTCGAACTTCAAAGTCATTCTTTAATCGTAGATTTGCTAAGAAGCGAACGTAGACTAGAAAACAATCTCGTATTACATATAATCTCCTTAAAAACCCTCTATTAATCAGTATGTGCGGGGTTCAAATCCTGGGCTCGCCCGTCACTGACATTAGCTTTTTATCTCTAGCTTTTAAATATAATATCTCCATATTGTTCTCAGTGGCGTAGCTAGGCGTTAATCTTGGGAGAAGCACTTTAATCTTGGGGAAGCACTTCGGGGGAGGCACACATTAATGCAATGTTTGCACTTAAATTTTGGTCTTAAAAATTTACGTGACATCTTGTCTTATTTTTTCTTGGGTGGCACGTACATGCCCCTCCCTGCCTCCCCTCGCTACGCCACTGATTTTTCTGTCTAGTGGCAGATCCAAGGCTCATATTCCAACTTCTAGTCTGTCTCACCCTCAATACGAATACCTCGTTGACCCAAACATTAATCAAGTCTAAAACATTTATCACGCCTGCATAAATAATAACCTTAACGCCCCTTAGTTTTTAAAGAAATTGTTATCATTGGTTGCTTTTCATTGTCTTCCTTGATAAATGCCTCCAGTCACCTATTACATTTAATATTTGATACTTTCTGCTGCAGCCCGGTCTTACAATGATATACAGTATCTTTTGAAGTATATGTGACACATTGTATTTATCTAATCAATTTGAATACGTATAACATTAGAAACAGTAATTATAGTAGGCCCTATAGATTACAATTTTAATTTAGTTATAATTATAATTATAATTTAATTATAATAGTGTAATTATAGTATAGTTTCAGTATTAGATACAGTAAGTGGAGGTGCAATTATAAAGATATCTGAGAATTCAAATGGACGAAGTTGCCCCTTCTTCGAATTCCGGAAGCGGAAGCTGAACAACTTAGCGTCAGGAAAAGTGAACTGCAGCAGCTAAACAAACAGCTTGAGTTAAGATGGGATCAGAGTTGAGTCTGAAATTACACACCGTAACGTCAGTCAAATACAAGTCAGCTCTTAAATCATCTGCCGAAGCGGGGGTTCTAATCTCGTTCAATCCGAGTCTGAAATTCCACCAGCAATAAACTCTTTTAAGTAAGATCTTTTGCAAATAGCTTCAATTAGTTAAAAACAGCGATGTACATGAACATGTAGGAGTTACATGTACATGTAGAACGATGAACGATGAAAAGTCGTTTAAATGTCTCTCGAACGATAGCAGAGACAAATTCTACGCAGTTATTAATATGATGCTAGGGAGACTAGGTTCAGAAGCAGCAATTGATGTCTTGTTGAAATTAATGTATTCTCAAGCGGTAACTATGCTACTTTATGGCATTTCTGTTTCATCTCTGTCTAATGCTGAACTTACAGATTTATGAAATGCTTACGATAATGTCTACTATTAAAAAAAATTTAACTTTTGAAAAAGTTACTACTTCGTATTGCATCCCAGTCGTATTGTGGCTTTTAGCCATTTGAATTACTCTATCATTACCACAGACACAATTTTTTTACATAATATGCTAATTATCTCTGAATGCTTGAAAAATAAGTTAGATTTAGATAGGTCTGATTATATGGATTATGTTAATATTAAAAATAAATATGCAATATATTGGTAAAATAAGATATAACCTTTGGAATTATTTTGAAGGTATATTGGCCTAATTAATTATTGATAATAAATCCCAACACAAGCGACGATTTTTAGTTAAAATTTGTTTCTTAATGGTTACTCCGCAGTTTCGGTTATTCCGTTCCTTATAATTTTTCATTTCTTATTATTTTCTTACTGCCTTGTATTTTGGGGATTAAAGTTCATACACATGTATATATGATTATCAAAGAGTTAAAAAATTAACACCATGTAGGCTTTTATTAGAAGACACTTGCTGGTAAAGCCTTTTGGGAGATTTGAGACTAACTTGTAAATCACGGATCGGAGATATCACATCGGGTTACTTTGGTTACGAATTTAAGGATTTTAATATGAGATATAGTCGCATTTAGGCGACTACATCTCATAGGAGGAGGCGTTATATACCATGGACCTGCCAGCAGGTAGTGCACTTAAGAGAAAGAGAGAGAGAGAGAGAGAGAGAGAGAGAAGAGAGAGAGAGAGAAAGAGAGAAAGAGAGAGAGAGAGAGAGAGAAAGAGGTAGTCTCATATTACTATGTCATTTCCCGCAATTAAAAGGGGAATCAGTACATCATTCAACCCTCTAGATACAATAAAACTTTAACCAAAAGAATCGACGTTGGGCGTTTCTGCAGAACTTCGCAGAACGTAAAATGCGTAGTAAGTACAGGAGCCAATTTAGAGCCTCCCTTTAGATGAGCTAATGGCGACTTCTTTCTTCTCAATTATACATACATATATATATATATATATATATATATATATATATATATATATATACACATATATATATATATATGTATATATGTATATATGTATATATGTATATATGTATATATGCATATAAGTACCCACTTTCTCCAAGGCTTCTTTCCTTCTCTTTTTTCTTTCTCTTCAGCACAGTTTTTCAGATGGTTTGGGGTGAATCGATTTGTAGTGACATATGAAGAGGTGGCGTCCATGACATTATCCTTTTTATAAGAAAACGGACGTTAAACCACTGTTATGATTAATATTATTTACTACTATAAACAGACTAACATCAAACAGCAACTCGTTACAAGGCTGCATGCATGTAGTTAATCAGCCTTGCATATCAACCTTCAGTACACAACATAAAAAATTTTCATTCATAGGGCCTACAGGTGTATATCATCTTTGACGTAAAAAGCATGACTTATGTGATTATGTACAGTAGATAAAGCACTGAACGCATAAAGAAATTTCTCACGTAGTCCTACGTAGTACTCCTTTCTGCATCATCTGCTATGACACCACATACGGTACACCAACGTCATTTACGCTCCACTTGAGGGCAATAAATGTCTGGTGCCATAATGAGAGCTTCAGGTGTAACCTTGCTATGAAGCTTTCTGGATAGAGTCCTTCAACACAGGCATGTTCTTAGGAGTAGCTTCTGAGGTAGACTAGGAAAACTGGTCTGCGAAACTCAGAAACTGGCTTGTTCTCAGTATACAGCCTTCGAATCGAAAAATGACCATATCTACTAATAAACAATATGCTTATAAATAATCTAATTTCCTTAGCAATTTTGATCAAAGATTGTCTTCTTCTTTGCATACCTTTCGCCTTCCACAGCGATCATTTCAATGGCGGCTTCAGTGAGATGAGCTCAAACAGTGTACATGAACTTGCTTCCTTATCAGCATGTACAATAGCTACTACATGAACTTGCTTCCTTATCAGTATGTACACTACCGGTTAGCTTCCTGGTGGTCACAGCTGCTAATGGCTCCTTCTTCCTCCAAAGTTGACTTGATTACACGAGGGTATTAGTTAAACGACTATTTTGTTATAAAAGTAAACACGCATTACAGTGAAATGATCAACTAAGTTGATATCTATCAATTTTTTATACTGCATGTTTAAACCATTTAGGCAATTTATTCCATTTACCGTGTGTAACCAGTCCAGTGAATGTCCGAGATTTTCAGATCAGCGCGGCTGGGATTCGAACCCACGAGGGTTCAATTCACCTCAGGATATGTCATTTAAAACTTCATGGCGTTACTTCTACCCTATTAAGACATTCTATATTAAGTTATACACTTACGAACACTTCCTTTAAAAGCCCAATTCGATTAAGCTTGCATATAGCCCTTCTGCATTACTTATTAGCAGTATAGCTATTTTATTAGATCATAGAATTGCTGTATATCTCTTTGTTTAATATTAGAAACTCCTTACCTGTACCATCTTCTCATCTATTGTGGCATTAACTTTACCTTTATTATGGGACACTCTCATCATTTTGGTCTTTCTGATAGATATATACATGCGCAATCAATTAAAGCCGCACTACTGCTTGAAAGACTAGTCTAAACCCGATGCATGGTGATTCATGGTGATGTATGATGATGCATGGTGATGCATGGCGATGCATGGTGATTCACGGTGATGCATGGTGATGCATGGTGATGCATGGTGATGTATATGGTGTTCATAAGTGAGTGTCGGTGTTCTCTTTGAATACATCTGAAAAAGAAGTATCAGTAATTGATCATTTTGCAGAGGAGTTCCAATTGGAGACTATAAGGGACTATACATGTAGAGTTCATTTACTTTCATTCTATCTACACTATATATATATATATATATATATATATATATATATATATATATATATATATATATAGTGTGTGTATATATATAGGCCTATATAGTCTGTATATGTATATAAATATATATTCTATATATTATCTATACATGTATATAATATATTTATATATATGCATGTACACCAATATATATAGACCTACATGTATTTGTATATATATATAATGTATATATATACACACACATTAATATATATATACATGTATACATGAATATGCATGTATATATAATATATAAAATATAAAAATTTAATAGATTATATATACAATTATAAATGTAGTTTTATTTAAGATGAATATGCCTAATAAGGCAGAACTCAGCGCCTAGAGGGCTTTTAGACAATCTTCTAAAAGGTATACAGAATTTATGCAATGCTTCATAATACCAGCATACATGTATATCTACACGAGCATATACATTATGTCCATATTCAGCAGGACTTGAAAGGCAAGACTTTAGAAGTTCACAAAAGTTATTTCAATATAACAATATCAGTTCAGTGTTCATGAAAGGACACGTCTAAAGCTCCATCTCTCAAAGCTTCTCAGGCTCTATTATACATTGTATAGACTACTGTGTTTTTATGTTCGCCAGGTTACTGGCCACGCATGGCGAATCATATGTGTTACAAGGTAATCACCCATTTAAGTACCTGAAACTGCGCGTATGTTAAGTTGCGACTAAGTAAGAACTGAAGAGGGCAGCGGGAAACCACCTCATAAGCCCTATTATTCCCATGCTATAGGCTACATTAATCTGTGGCTCCGGCATAGCATGTTGTGCTGGATAACTTATTAACTTGTTTTTCTTTGAAGTGTTCTTTTAGGAGCGTGAAAGCAGCATGTGAGTAGGAATATGTACCTTGGACCTGTCATTTGGTAGAACCCTAGAGACCTCTGGAACAGCCATTTAAAACTTCCTGACGCAACATGTCGCTCTACACAGTGAAATATTGAGACATTCATTAGCTCATTGTTAGACTTTTTACTTATTCCTATGCTTACTTTATGCCTTTTGGTGCACTATCGGCTGAATGAAAAAATTAAATGGAAAATTCGGCAGAATTTAAGCCCTGAAAAATGCATTTGGAACAATTAAACATATGATATAAGAAGCGAGTATAGAATGCCGATAAAATCTCTAAAACGAATTTTCGAACCAGATGTTAGGACTAAAATGTGGATGTGAATGTCTATGGGACAGTATTATACTGTGTTACGAACGTTTGAAAGTGTATACAGTCAATTCTATAAAGCCCAGTAGCCCATCTTAGGTCGGCGGCCTGCAAGTGCTCGTATGGTTTGCCTTCTTGCACCAAGGCGAGATAAAGAAATAAATTCTAAGTATCGAGGCACAGAAAAATGTAATATAATTGTGATTGTGACTCGGGTACGCTCAGGTTTAGCCTGAAATGACTCAAGAAAGTGTCGAGAATCACGACTACAAGTGAGATAGGCTACTTAAGATATGGACCAAGCGGTCTATGCTTATAGAGCCTATAGTTTTAGGGAAAAAACATGGATTCTGAGGTGGCTTCCCGTTGCTCTCTTCAATTTGTGCTTTGCCTCTTTAACGACAAGTGCTGTTAACGGTAGGTCAATTCTTCAGTGTCCCGGCCACAACACGGACCTCCTTTTATCATTCACATTTGGCAGTACTTTAAGAATTACAATGTGAAATGCTGCAATCGCCACTGCAAAGGTAAGTTTCCTAAAGTAATGTAGTACTCAGTGGTTAAAGTAGGGGGAGGGAGCAGAGGAACTTTCCATAAGCTCTCATTTTTTCTGAAATGCGTTCCCCTGCTAAGTGTCCACATTAGATTAGGGGGTTCTGCATGATGGAACGGGGTCAGAAAAAGTTTGACCATTCTAACCCTCAATTCAAACTTCCATAGCACATAAAATAATGGCAGTAGCGTAATAATAATTAATATAATAATATAATAATATAATAACATAATAATATAATAATATAATAATATAATAATATAATAATATAATAATATAATAATATAATAATATAATAATATAATAATATAATAATATAATAATATAATAATATAATAATATAATAATATAATAATATAATAATATAATAATATAATAATACTAATTCTAATTTCGTATTATTGATATAACAATAACATAATAACAATATTATAATATTATCTAATATATTGATCCAGTTTTGTCTGTACGAAGTAACGCTGACGCCATAATGTCATATTTAAAATTCCTAATGGTTACGCTAATTACAGCTCTGTCTTTTACTATTATAATTCACAGCTACTATTTTTAAAAATTTAATCACAGCGTTATATTTAGAATTCCTAAGCATGGTCTTGTAACGTCCTGTTACCTATACATGTACATGTACATGTAATAGTTCATCAACTGCTATTATAATTAGTAATGCTTATTTTCTGTGGTGGTCAGCTAGAGAGAGCATCTTGTGCCCACTCTGATGGTCATAGGATTTAATAAATTGACTATTGAGTTTTGATTTATACGATTGAAGTGATACAAATGTTTGAAATACTTAGGCTATAATCATTGATATGATGTTTGCATGATGTACCTGCACAATGTGATTCTTTTCGTTTAATTTATTTTTGGTTCTAATAAACTCATGGACTAAGTAGTAAGGATGCTTTGTAAATTTGTTCCATGAAGATTTTAAGCATACGCAATACAAAAGCTTTGCATAGGTATGCTCTAGCGGACGTGAATATCCTAACCTTTTGGGACGATAGAGCGGTTTCGCTTGAACACCGACTCTGAATAGAAATACCTGGGACTTCCATTCCCGTCATACTCTACTGGACTGGTTATTGTAGAAGTGTCTATTCACATCTTTCTTGCAAAAGGAAGACCTTATATGCGGCGTCTGTATAATTTTGCATATAGTTATATAATACAGTTATTTACTTCTCCATTTGGTTTAGTTGTAATTCTCTAATAAGCGATAAAAGGGAACATTAGCAGAGAGGAACCTTTGCATTTAAAAGGGAACGTTTACAGAGCTTTCATGTGAGAGAAATGAGAATGTTAAGTCTAATGTGAGGCACAACTATGAAGGACAGAAACAGAATGGAACTAAGGGAAAGTGAGTACCATGTGCTCGTTAAAGTTCATAGGCACTAGATGAAAAACTGATATTGAATGGGTAGAACATTAACTAAGTATGAAATTGCTCAATCAATCAATCAATCAATCAATCAATCAATCAATCAATCAATCAATCAATCAATCAATCAATCAATCAATCAATCAATCAATCAATCAATCAATCAATCAATCAATCAATCAATAAGAATATAATGTCCGGTTCCTCGCCATAAGGCAATGTAAGGGACGACTCTTACAGACTCTACACAAACAGGCGCCAAAGTACCACACGATGACATCTGAGTACACAGAGACCACAAGAGAAAGCGAGATAAAAACAGTGCAAGTCCATGATCCAAGGCAAGCTGGTCAAAATTTAGACCTTTGGCGGAATGTAATACGGAATCTCATGGGAGAGAAAAATTTAATACTGATCTGATTAAAAGGAAGACTTTGGAAGTGTGGATGGAAGAGGTTAAGTTCTGAGTGATCCCATGTAGGCCTAACTATGTTGCAATTCTATAGGGAGTTAAGTTAATAATAACAATTAATTAATAACATCCACTGTAGTGAAATGATCAGCTATATTGATATCTATAACTTTAAAAATGTTGAAATTATTGATATAAAAATTATTATTTTAAATAATTTGTTACGAAATTTATTCCATTTTCCATGTAGGGAGTCCAGTGAATGTTCTAGATTCTGCTCTCAGATCAGCTCTGCCGAAAATTGAACCCACGAGAGTTCAAATCACCTCAGGATCGGTCATTAAAACTTCATAACGTTACCTTACGCCTCTAACCACTGTGCTACAGAGAAATTCAGATAGTTCTGCTCAGATACCAGTGATTCGACTGCCAATTAATCCTATTTAGATAGAAAAGAGAAATCGACTTTAAATTTGTCTCTTATAGAGATATCATGTCATAAGCGTTTGAATCTTAATGAAATTAATCTCTAATTATATTTTTTACTATATTAAATTTTTAAACAAATCAACACATATTTTCAAAGTCATAGAGAGAAATTGAGAAACTTCTCGGTGTATCTGGAACAGATTGTTATTTTCCTTATGAGAGAATTAAAAACTATCACTATATAAATAGAAGACAAATAATATTTTAATCATGGCTGGAGCCAATGGCGAAGTCGGTAAGATACTCGACCGCGGATCAGTATGTGCGGGGTTCAAATCCTGGGTTCGCCCGTAATTGATTTCGCTTTCGAGTGCGGAAACTGACGTTAACCTTAGCTTTAGCTTTATCGTTATTTTCTACGACGGAAATTAATCTACAGATGACGGATCGGAGAAATTACATTTTGTTACCATGGTTAGGCCTACGTATGTTATACATTTAACGAGAGACATACGTGCACTCTCATACAATAGGCCTATGTCATTTCACTAGTGAGCATAGGATTCCATAAGGCCTATACCATTTTTACCTCTATATTTAGTTATATATATATATATATATCTTTATTTCCGCCACTTGGACAAACAAAACACATTCATTGCACAGTGAAACAAAATCAAAGAAACAATATGCAAATACACAGTGAAAATAAAATTGCAGCACATAAACAAAACATATAAACGAAAGCTATGCTGTGCACATCAAGCTTTTCTCTACATCATTGTGAAGGTATATTCACCTTCACAATTTCTCAAAATGAGCATTTATTATACTTCTGTAGTTATTCTCAAACAAAATCGTATCAGCATTAAACATGTGCCAATCTGCATATATAACTCACTGCTAGATACTTACTCAAGCGTCCTTAACATAATGTTGCCTGATCCTGAAATAGATCCAAAGAACGACATTACCTTTAAAGCATACAGATGTAGCATAGGTTTATATCCCATGTACAGTTGGCATTGTTTTATTAAATTTTTGTCAAAAGTGTTAAATATTTTTTCAAATGATTTTGACCAAGGGTTATTCAATGTTAAAATCTCAGTTTTATTTAGAGATAGTGCTTCTAAGGCGTAGGATAAACAAGGTAAAGCCATAGTTGATATCAATTTCAGTAGCACAGGTTTATTATTCGAGCTTCCCATTCTAGCATATATTACATTGGCAGATCTATAGTATTTTATTTTCGCGGAATCAAAGCTGCATTTAAATCTACTGGCTGCTAAAATATGTATGCCTAAATATTTAACATCAGTAGTCCATGGAATCACATTGTCCCTCAGATAAAAGTTTGTGCATTTAATATTGTATCTATTACCAATCCTTAAAGAAGAGCATTTTTTAACATTTATCTGCAAATCTAGTAATTCCAACTCGATACTACAAATATTTAACATGTTCTGCATTTCAGAAATAGATGGTTTCTATCTAAGCAAAGAAATAAATAAAACCCTTAACATTGAGCTAACGAAAGTCTCAATAGATCAGTGTGTAGAGCGTCATGCAGCGTCAGATTTATTTCTATTCTATCTAGATTGATTTCTATCAACTATACATGTCGCTAGGCGTTTCTGCGAAGCTTGCAGAACATATATTGCTCATTCACTTGCGCCCAAGAGAACCATCCTGTAAGAGCTAAAAGGTGCATGAAATTTGTTTCCTATACATGTAGAATCTTGAATGGTTCTAAAGTGCCTCATTGAGGTAGCCTACTATGCATCAAAGCGTAACGAAGACTTTCATATCTGTATAAAATAATTACTAACAATATTATATCATCGGCATACATGATGGCACTAACTGGAAAACCTTTGCAGAAACATCCAACTTTGGAAAATTTGTCCAGTAAATTATTAACGTAAGTCGAGAATAAAACAGGACTCAAGAATCCGCCTTGCCTTATATCGCTGAGGCCTAACATACTGTGACTAGTCTATATCAACCATGTCGCTAGGCGTTTCTGCGAAGCTTGCAGAACATATAATGCTCATTGACTTGCGCCCAAGAGAACCATCCTGTAAGAGCTAAAAGGTGCATTAAATATGTTTCCTATAGAATCTTGAATGGTTCTAAGATGCCTCATTGAGGTAGCCTACTGTGCATCAAAGCGTAACGAAGACTTCCATATCTGTATATATTTATGTAAAATGCTCCCACTCTTGCTTTTGCTCTCTCTGTCCATGTCTCTGTTAGTGCACTACCTATTGAAATGTCCTTGGCATAAAATGCTTCCACATTTTATCCTCCACTTTCCTCTTCATATTAACATACGAATCATATCATCCAGCATCTGAAGTCTCGGTTTTGCTCAAACATTTCTTCCTTACATTTTTCTTCAGTTACCTCTTTTAGTAAATCATTCACTGTCAGGACATTATATCTACAATACATCTTTCAATTCTTGTGATATCTATCCGTTGTCAAGTGGGCACAAGCATGACTTTTCAAAAACTTACCCATTTCTTTAATAAAAATGTAAACATTTACCTCTTCGTGACCCATTTCGGACGAGAATTGATTCAACGACCACATGGAAAGTCTGTCGCTGCATGACGCTCTACACACTGATCTATTGAGACTTTCGTTAGCTCAATGTTAAGGATTTTATTTATTTCCTTGCTTACTTTATGGCAATAGATACACTTTCGCCTGAATGAAAAGTGTAGTAAAAATTGTGCAGAATTCTAGCACAAAACTACGGAAATTAGAACTTTAAAAATAAGAAATTAGAATCTTTGCATAGGATGCCCTAAATCTCATAAACGTATCTATGCACCAGATTTTAGGACGAAAATTTTGGACTATACGATATAGTTTACATCGAAATTTACATTTGAACTAGGCCTATGTGGATCAATAGTGACGTTTTAACATTTGCCAGTTAATAGACTAGGTTATAAAAACCCCAAGGTGTGCCGAGGCGTAATAGAGAACAGTACAATGAGAGGAGACAGAGCTATAGGGAAATAATATTACATACCCTATGCCTCTGGTTCAGTTAGCGGGCTGCCGCGGATATTATCTCATTTTAGTAGAAGAGAGTGCCCAGCATCATGGCTACGTGTGCCAGTGAGGCCTTTAGACCTTCCTTACCACAGATATGCTCTTATACATAGTATCATATTCTTCAAATACTTGTATACTACTTCATAATACTTGTATATACATATATAGTTGTATATTATGTACATGTATGTATATATATATATATAATTCAATTTACATCTACAAACACACAAACACACACACGCATATATATATATACACATGTATATATATATATATATATATATATATATATATATATATATGTATATATATATATTGTATATATAAGTTTAGTATACTTGGGTTATACGATAAGGGTTCTAGATGCTCTTCATATCAAATTGAAAACTTGAGCAAAAAGTGATGTCCTTCGTCGATGAAATTGCGGATTTATTTTAATTTTAATGTAGGCAGTTTATCTGCTTTAGGCTATTTATACAATGTCTGCCTTTTGCTAGAATGTCTAAGTTTCTCAGATCAATGATAAATTAAAGTCTACAAATTGAGGCAAATTAAAGACTTTAATAAGTATTGATGACTGTCATAAGTAATTAATTTCTTTGTTGTAAATTGTATTTTCAGAAAGCATTTATTTAGCTCTTTCACTTATTGCTGCAGCGTGGATCATTGTATTTCTTCTAGTTGATTTAAATGGAGAAATTTTCGCCGAAATCAAAGTAAATAAGTATGGCAATTTTAAAATGTCAACGAATTCTTTTAAAGATAAGTCATGTAAGTACTATTGAATTTTGTATCGTTTATATGTATATTTATATATATCCATATGTAATTTTCTATATGTATTTTTCTATATGTATTTGTCCATATATATTATTCATTAAGTAGTCTATAAGTCCGTATGTATTTGTCTATGCAAATTATATAGGCCACTCTTTGTCCATATGTAGGCCTATTCTTCTATATGTATTTGTCTGTATGTAGTTGTCTATAGGTTTTGTCTATATATATATTGTCAATATGTATTTGACTCAATGTATTTGTCTATATGTATTTGTCGCTATGTAGTTGTCTATATGTATTTGTTATTATGTACTTGTCTATATGTATTTGTCTATATGTATTTGTATGTATGTATTTGTCTATATGTATTTGTATATATGTATTTGTATATATGTATTTATCGAAATGTATTAAACATGGGTTGAGCATGGAGATCATATCGGTTTCTCTTAACTAGAATACAATCTACTGCATACAATCGAATTAAAGACTAAGATAGGCAATTGTAATTAAAAACAAGGGCAAATATAAATGAATAGCCTAAATAATATTAAATAAAATGTTTTAAACGTTTTACTTCGTTAAACGACAAGTCATGTAAGTAGGCGTACGACTATATTTTGTCTCGTCTATGTGTACTCGTTTGTGCCTGGTACTGACTCTATGAGTTCCTAACAGTTTCTCTAAAATAGGGGCAGACTAAGAGGCAACCTAATAATTTAATAATTTAGTACATTGAATGAAGAAGACGTTGAGATTGTTGAAACAAGATTGGATATTTTGTTCGTCCTAGTAAAATAACGATTCGAAGCATCTCTGATCTCTCTAAAGCGTCGCTACTTTTATCTGTAATTAATCGAATAAAAACAATGCCATCGAATTAAACAATGAGATGCATTTGGATTTCCAAATGACCGTTTTGTACATGCATGAATATATATAGGCTATATATATATATATATATATATATATATATATATATATATATTTATATGTATATAAATGTATATAAATATATATATATATATATATATATATATATATATTTATATACATGCCAGTAAGATATTCGACCGGGAATCAGTATGTGCGGGGTTCAAATCCTGGGCTCAACCGTCCCTGACATCGCTTTCGAGTGAGGAAACTGACGTTAACATTAGTTTTAAGAGCTTTATGTGTATTAAACTTGAAAATCAAGGAAATATATTACACTAGCAAGTCTAAATCTGTTAACTTAAAACTTCCACTGAATAAACAGGAATCAAGTAATTTGCCGTAAGGGCAAATTACTGTATGATACTATCATCATCGCCATCATCATCACCATCATAATCATCATCATCATCATAATCATCAGCATCATCATCATCGTCATCATCATCATCGTCATCATATAATATAATATAATTTGACCTTTTTGGGATCGTTTGACGCTTTGACCTTTGTTGGTACCTCAGCGCTTTGAAATCTTTTACGAACAATAGCAGTCGACGGTTGATCAATTCTTCAGCAGTTCAGACAATATGCGGACAATAACACTGTAATACTACTATATCTACCTCAATTATATTACTATCCAATATTGTCGTTTGTAGGCACGAAATTTCCAAGGATTCTGTGTATGATATTTGTAACTGTGGGTAATTGGCCAAAGAAAGGAGAGGCCGTTAGAAGAACGTGGTCACGACATTGCTATCGCAGACTATTTTTCTTTTCCAAGGGAAACAAGTATCCAGATAATCTTCCAGACAGCATGAAGGACCTATCGACGGAGCTGGTGCCATTGAATGTCCCAGAAGGTCGCGCTTATCTGACAACAAAGACAATGACTGCATTAGACTACGGCTTCAGGTTTTTAATAGACACATTGTGCATCTACAGTAGAGGAATTACAAACTATTTAAAATAGCTATAGTGAAATGATCATTGATCATTTGTGATGATCACATAGCAATATTAAAATCAAAAGCGTAAACGTCGTTCTTCAATTTTAGTAATTCTAGGCATAAATATCGATTTATCGATCCACTGAATCAATAAAATGTATCTAAATATTGGATAAATACCTGTAATCGATCTTGCGGATATTGAGGCAGGTTCGGTTATTGATGTTGACATTTATTCCTCCAAGCTATGCAAAACATACATAGTTTCCATTTGATAGATGCATAGACGGATTTGTTTACAATTCATTAAAATACATATTTTTTGTAAAAGTAAACACGCATTATAGTGAAATGATCAACTATGTTGATAACTACCGCTTTTAATACCAGATGTTTAAACCGATGTCTAATTTAGAAAAATTTCCGTATAACCAGTCCAGTGAATATCTGAGACTTTACTCTCAGATCAGCGCGGCTTGGATTCGAACCCACGAGGGTTCACTTTACCTCAGGATATGAACTCTGAGGTGAATTAAATCCTAGTTGGTTCAAATCACCTCAGTCATTATTAGTAATTTTAATGTAGTAATTAGTAAATTTGGCCTGATATGTATGGTTGCCATAGGTTTTGCAGCATTTTGTATCACAGAAGACAAATAAAAAACGTAATTGTGATTCGATGCAATTACTACTGACTAATTTGATTCATAGACCTTAGGCTTTTCTTGATCGTTTGTGTAGATTCTATAGTTAAGTATGCTGTAGTTGCTATATTTATATGACCTGAAAAACAACTAAAAAAGTTGAAAGCAAAAAATTCACAATGATATTGTAAATGTGCTAAGAATAAAGTGAAAATGGACATAAAGGCCCGAAAAGTACGATGTATTTCAAAAAGTGATACAATTAATTTTTAAAAGTTAACAACATTAACTATATGTAGTTTTTAGAGTACGGTATTTAAGTAAGCAGTAAAGGCTAACATTAACTTAATTTTAAACATTACTAACTGTTGAGAAGTAATTTTAGATATTTTTATCATAGATTTATTAATATCCAGATTACTCTAAATAAGCTTGTTCAAAACTTAATTTCTAAAACGTTATCTTACTTAAGATCATTTCCAGTAGTCGTAATTGGTTCTGATATAATTTATTTATTTTCTTGCCTTTATTGAAATCCATAGAAACTTTCAGAACGACACCGACTGGTACTTGAAGGCAGATGACGACACGTACATTGTCTACGAGAATCTCATCAACTACCTGATGAAGTTTGATCCACAGAAACCCGCCTATCTGGGAATGAAGATAAGTGCTTTTATGCCCGGAGGATATAATTCCGGAGGAGCTGGATATGTCCTATCCACTTCCGCCGCTCATGCAGCAGTTACACAAGGACGGACGCGATATCCAAAAGTCTGTGCCGGAGCAAAATATGGTGGATTTGAAGACGCGGATATGGGCAAATGCTTAAGTTATTTCAACATCACTCCACACTCTGCGCGTGATAGCGATGATAGATTTATATTTGATGGACACAACCCGTATACTCTACTGTCTGATGCACTAGGTGGTAGATCTAGGTCTCGGTTATTGAGTTCTCGAGTTGCAACCTATCAGGGTAAAGAGTTTGGCAAATACAATGTAAGTAGCAAACTCATGCTGTTAAACAAAAACTATTTTCAATTATTTACTTTTGATATTAAATATAGTTTTCAAAATTTAGAAAATTTGGATAGTTGTGATGTTTGGTGATAGAGATATAATTTATACGAAATACGCACTGATCTCAATTCTTTCATTATCTTCAGCGTTTTTCTCTCTCTAACGTATAGATTTATTTGATGAATCATATGTTAAAAGAAAAGAATTTTCAAAACAAAGTCCAGTTCATGTATGACAATCCTTCGCTTACTTCTGTGCTGTAATATATACGAGAAAAAAAACCGTAAATTGCTCTAAAGTTCTGCTAAGTGAAAGAACCAATTACGGTAGGCCTGCATATCACTACTTACATTCTGCTCTCGTGAACTGTAAAGGGTTTGTTATTGGTCGAATTGATAGTAAATCCTCTTACGAAACACTGCAACATATTGTAGCTTATTCTATTGAAGGTGGCTTATTCTTCTGAGGTGGCTTCTCTTTGCTTTTCTCGGCTCTTCTTCAGTTGCTTCATAAGGCATTTGCAGTTCACGGTTGTTCTATTCCTCAATGGCCTGGACACAATGAGGGAAATATAACTATAAAGTATGTGGATTTACAATTTAGCACTAATCAGGAAGGGAGTAATGAAGTTGAGTTGCCTTCTTCACGTATAATTATTAAATTAATTTCCTTTTCAGAACCCTCGAGGGAAAAGAAAAATACTGAGTAACGAATCTGTCAGCTTTCACTACGTGACACCGGCTCAGATGTACATGTTTGACTATCTGCTCAGCTTATCTTCCAAGCAAGCACCTCTATTTCCGTTAGACTGCTACAAACCACCGTCATCCGTGCAGAAACAACTTGATGGAAAGGAGATAAATCTCCAGCAAAATAGCCATACTGTTAAGAATCTGACCAGTAAAGATTCTAAAACGTATGGAATGACCGTAGTAAATTCGACATAACTACGGCAAATTAGCACACACTGTACATAATTTACTACTACGTCTGCAATATATTTTATGTATTTCTGCTAATATTGTTTCTTTCGGGGTAAAACAATGTAATCACAGTACTGATGATTTTTTTCAATAAACGAAAGTTGGTTAATTGTGATAATAGATAATTACACAGTGAGAAATAATTACACAGATACTGACACAGTAATATACAGTGAGCGGGTTTCGACTCTGAAAGAAAGTGAGCCAAGGTGGTTGTCGTCGAATGTGGTATTAATTTTAAAATAATCAAAGATGCTAGTGTCTGTAAAACCCTTTTCTTAGATATTTATTTATAGTTTTTATCCAAGTCACAATCAACCTGTGGAAAAACAGCTTTGCTCTATGCTCGACAGAATCCTCAGAACATCTGCGAGAAATAAACCTCTCATGTAGTTATACTGCGGGCCAAAGCTTAAGATTGCAGCGCAAAAGCATCCTAAAGTCCGTACTGTAGGCCTACTCCAACGAAAAGTTAATCGCGAGCTCTAAGGCAGCTTCAGCGAGTCTAGGATCAGCAAAGTTAATTTCTAATAATTAAACTTATAGGTTACGAGGCTATCGGTGCATCTCTCTCTTAGTGCACTGCCTACTGGCTGGTCCATTCATATCATGCCTTCACACTTCTCTGTCTTAAGAATTCCTCTTTATGTCCACATACGAGTGGATGTTTAAAGCATCTAACATTCCTAGTCTCGGCCTGCCTCTGCCTCTCTTTCCTTCCTTTCTGCCTTCTATGATATCTTTTAGTATTTTTCCCCCTTATTATTGTTTCGTCCCATCCAGCTCTTCTTCCTATTTCTTTATGCATTTATCAACTTGTTAGCTATACCAGCTTTCTCCAAAACTACTTCATTTGTAACGTTTTGAGTCTAGTTAGTCCTTTCCATTGTTCTCCATATCCATATTTCCAATGCCTCTATTTCCTGATATTTTCCTTTCTTAAGGTTCATATTTCACACCCATATAATAACGTGGTTCATACCAAGGATTTCACAATCTTTATCTTTGTGGCTTTCTTCAGACTTGTTTTAAAATTCCTTCTTATTACCCAATGCCTCTTTTGCATGTGTAATCCAATAAAGGCCTACTCCATACTTCAGTCTCACATTTCCCTTCATCTCTTGCAGTATGACTTAGATATTTAAACTCCTAACCTGTTCCAATTTCGTATTATTTATTATATTATTGACTTCACATCCAACATGGTACACCCTCATCAATTTTATCTTTTCGATGCATGCCCTATACATATGATATATAGGCCTAATATAGGCCTATGTTGTTAAAATTGTCTTAATAGCTGAGGCGTAGGGGTAACCTCATGAAGTTATAAATGACAGATCCTGAAGTGATTAATATTATTAATAATAATTAACGTTGTATTATTATTATTATTATAACGCGGCTGGGATTCGAACCCTAGTGGATTCGAACCCTAGTGGGTTCGAATCCCAGCATATCTGAGAGTTAAATCTTGGACATTCGTTGGACTGGTTATAAGTCAAATATTGTAAATTGCTTAACAGTTTAAACAGGTGATATTAAAAGTGATAGATATCAACACAGTTGATCACAATAATGCATGTTTACTTTAAACTGTTAAACTTCTCGACTCAACTAAAATTAATTTCCTGTTTAGTTATGAAGGATGCATAGCCTACATATATTTATACAGATGAAATGCAGCAAATAATAATAGGGTCTATAAAATAATCACTGGCTGGAGCCAGTGGCGAAGTCGGTAAGACACTCGACCGCGGATCAGTATGTGCAGGGTTCAAAATCAAATCCTGGGCGCGCCCGTCGCTGACATCGCTTTCGAGTGAGGAAACTGACGTTAACATTAGCTTTAACAGCTTTCTTAATGGCTATATAGAAATAACTTTAGTTCTGTAACAACCGTTTAATGAATAGGCCTATATTGATTAAAGTTCAGACTAGTTATAACTATTACAACTATTATACGGTTTCAAGCACTCCTTAAGGAAGCTGTCCGCGGTATATTCTTTATGTTAATTATTTTTGATTCCTTCAGTTTCGTATGATGTACGGGAAGTCCCTGGTTGTCATCTGTATGAGTATCTGCCAGACCTCTGTACATGGATACGTGGATTCAAAATAGGAAAATTTTGAAATAAAAGAAAGGTTGGCTTACGTGATAGCATTAGTTAATATTTACGCTAATTACAGCTCTGTCTATTGACAATTATAATTTACTGAGACTATATAATTTAATTTAATAACAGCGCCAAATCTATAATTCCTAAATATTAACGCTAATTACAGGTCTATCATTTCTCCACTAAACGTTTTGACGAGTGCAAAGTTTATGATAAGTATATATTTTAATTAAATCACATGGTCATAATATTAATATATAATTCTAAAATATTAACCCTAATTACAGCTTTTTTATGTGTCCACTCTAAATTTCTGGCGAGTACAAATATCATAGTAACGTTATATTTATAATTTAAAAAAACTTTTCTATATTAGACATTTCTATACATTGATTTCTTCAGAGTCATATGGTACATTGCTAGACGTCTAGACGTCAACGTCTGCTTTCGGTTTGAGAGGTTTGGGTTCAAAGCCAGGTTCAGTTTTTAAGTTTATTTCGCCCAATAGCTCCAGCTAGAATATGGTAGAAGCTTAGTATATGGAAATGACGTTTTTGTATGCTTTGTAGACTTCGAGAAGCCCTTTGACAGGATTGATTGGATAACGATAAAGAATATCTTAAAAACCATAGGAATTGACTGGAGAGATAAAAGACTAATTTTGAACTTGTACATGAATCAAAAAGCACTAATCAAAATCCAACAAGAATACTCAGAAGAAGGTGATATAGGACGTGGAGTAAGACAAGGTTGTAGCATTTCGCCGCTGCTGTTTAACATTTACGAGGCATGGCTTTATCCATCATTGCTGAGGCAATGATGAATGAAGCCATGGAAGACTTGGATAAGGAATAAAAGTAGGTGGGAGTTTGTTACAAGATGTACGATTTGCAGATGACCAAGGAATGGTAGCGGGCAGCGAGATTGGATTGCAGAAGATAATGGATAGGCTGAATGATACGACTTTGAGATATGGCATGAAGATTAATATAAAAAAGACCAAGGTTATGAGAGTGTCCAATAATAAAGGTGAAGTTAATATCACAATAAATGGTACGAAATTGGAACAGGTAAGGAGTTTCAAATATTTGGGTCATACTATAACCGATGATGGGAAATGTGAGACGGAAATATGCAGTAGGATTGCACAAGCAAAAGCGGCATTTGGTAGTAGAAAAGAACTATTAACAAAAAGTCTAAAGAAAGACACAAAGATAAAGATAGTGAAAACTTTGGTTTGGACCACGCTATTGTATGGATGTGAAACATGG
Organism: Enchytraeus crypticus; assembly: GCA_905160935.1. NCBI lineage: Eukaryota > Metazoa > Annelida > Clitellata > Enchytraeida > Enchytraeidae > Enchytraeus > Enchytraeus crypticus. The sequence goes on along the minus strand of CAJHZI010000495.1, from coordinate 1,216,441 downwards.
ACCTTAAGGAAGGAAGATATTAGGAAACTGGATGCACTGGAAATGTGGATTTGAAAAAGAATGGAGGGGATTAGCTGGACCCAAAAGGTTACAAATGAAGAAGTCCTGGAGACAGTTGGCACAGGTAGACAGTTGATAAATATATTAAGAAATAGGAAGAAGAGATGGATAGGACACATTCCAAGGGGGGAAGGTCTATTAAAAGAGGTCAAAGAAGGTAGAATGGAAGGAAAAAGAGACAGGCCGAGATTAGGTATGTTAGATGATTTAAAGATCCACTCATGTGTGGAAATGAAGAGGAAGGCGGAAGACAGAGAATAGTGGATTCGCTATGTACCATGGACCTGCCAGTAGGCAGTGCACTAAGGGAGAGAGCCCCAGCTAATAGTGATAATTACCTTGAATTTAAAGCAACTATTCCTGATTCAGAATTGTATGACTCCTCCATTGCAAACGATCAAGATTCCTTGATCATTATTTTAAGGCAAAGTTTCTTCTAGACAGATTATGCCCACTTAAAACAGTTGCCTTAACTTTATCTGAGCCGGAATATATCACCCCCGAAATCAAATCATTGACAAGAAAAAAAGAAATTCCCTTTTTCATAAATGTTAATTAGATATGGCTAATTCAATTACTGAGAAAATTGGTAAGCTAATTACAAACCATAATTCAAAACAGTTAATTAATCTTAGCTCGGCTTTTAGTGCAAATGTTCTGTTACATTGTTATGTAGTCTCTCATATTGTTAAAGGCTAAGGTTTGTCAGATTGATGATGAAATAAAACGAAATAGATTATTATTATTATTATTGTAGTTTAATAATCAGCTCTGAAAAGACAAAAATCTTCACAACTGCAGAGACAGATATATTCGCGATAGGAGTTAATCAAAGTGAGGTTGAAAGGGTAAAAAAGTTCACGTATCTAGGCAATACAATATCGCAAAATGGATCAATTGAAAGAGATGTGGAGAGTAGAATCGGTAAAGCATATGACGTATTACAAAAGCTCCAGTATGTTTGGAAAAGTAATAAAATTGAGGAGCAATTGAAGATAAAAATATATTCAACAATTATTCAACCAGTTTTAATGTATGCATGTGAAACCTGGGAAAGTACTAATAAAATATAGCACAAATTAAACTGTTTTCAACAAAGATGCCTCAGAAGAATTTTAAATATCCACTATTGGGACCACGCAGTGGCGGATCCAGGGTGGGCCCAGGGGGCCCGGGCTCCCCCCTTAGGTCCGCCGAAATATTTTTTAAACAATATTTTCATTATTTCTATGGCAATTTCGATGTGAAAATACGTTAGTAACGGAGGTGGTTAGGGGGGGCCGGGGGGGGGGGTAAGACAGGATATATTTTCATTGTTTTTATGGGAATTTCGATGTTAAAATATGTTAGTAATGGAGATGGTAAGGGGGGTCCGGGGGAGGGTAAGACAGGGAACTCAGTTCCAAAGCTCGATTTGTTTCTAGGATATACTAGGAGCACTGTATAATGGAAGGGGGTCCAAAACAATGTTGACTAGCTCTCAATTTTCACTTGAACCAATGCATAACCACTGCATTAGAGGAAAAAAGGTTGTACGTAAAGAATATGAAAGCTCTCCCGTAGCAGTGGTGCAAACAGCCTTGGCTTGAAGGGGCTTAAGCCCCCCCCCCTACCGCCAAAATTAGGTCACTTCTGCAATTCGTCGAAATCCGCAAAGTTTCTTCAGAGGTGAAAAAATTGACCTACTTTTCAAAACAAATGTAGGATTTTAGGTTTTCCCTTGACGGGTATGAGCGGGGAGGGGGGGGGTCAGGTACGGGGATACACTCACTCTATGAGCCGAACGCAGTAGTGAAAAAATTTTGAGCTCCCCCACAAAAAATTGTCATGTTGCGCCACATGTCCCGAAAAAAGTAAAAAAATGTACACTCTAAAAAACATTTCGGCCCCCCCTTTAAAAAATTCCTATATCCGCCCCTGGGACCACGTCAAAAATGAAACAGTACTCGAAAGGAGTGGATAAAGAAAAATTAGATGAAATCGTTTCTGAGAGAAGGTTGAGGTTTTTAGGTCATGTACCGAGAATGTCTGAGGATAGATACGCAAAGACTGCAGATATCTGGAAGCCAACTTAAGGAAAAAGAAAACGAGGGAGACCTAGAAGTACTTGGCTGAATACGATCAATAAGGATCTGGTGAGAGCATTAAACATTTCATGAGACGACGCTGTGAAGATTGCTGATGATAGAAACGAATGGAGGAACGTTTCCGCCCTTTGTTCTGTACAGAACCCAAGGAACTGATGATGATTATTGTAGTTAAAAGTGCCCATTTTCCTGTATGTGTGTATTTTTGCACACGGGTGCAGTAGGCCCTACGTCTATTAATGTATAATATAATATAGTATAATTACAGCACTGGGTCGAGCACTTATGCCTACTAATTTTTACTGGCTGAGCCAGTGGCGAAGTCGGTAAGATACTCGTCCGCGGATCAGTAGGTGCGGGGTTCAAATCCTGTGCTCGCCCGTCACTGACATCGCTTTCGAGTGAGGCAACTGACGTTAATCTTAGCTTCATCAGCTTCAAAATCCATTTGGCCTGCCGTAGGTTCCTGTAGATCTTTCCATGGTTTATCATTGTCTATTGATAGGGACAACTGGCAACAAATTGAGATAAATGATTAACCTTTCATGAGCCCAAGGGGTTATCCATCATTTGCTGACTGACCTGGACTTTGGACAAAACTTGAGCCTCTTGCATCCGAAGCAAACACTTTAACGTTACGCCATATCTCCCATTTTGCTACATCCCCTAACCAAAGTAGGAAAATTTAATTTAATTTCTTGCCTATAAAATCATTTTTGATATCTAAACGTTAGTTACTTTATTTTCACATTCAGCATTGTAGTCCTCACTCTCAAAGCTACTATTATCACTTTCATTATCATCAATCCAATTTCAAATGTACGGCGCTGCTTGTAGAACAGCGGACTAGTTACTTTATTTTATCCACTTTATATCAGAAAGTGCTAACAAAATTTAGCGTCTAAAAGATATAGAAATGCCTACACAGTGCGTGTCTTCAAACATATCATTTTCACAGGTAACGTAAATAATAAAATAATTATTGATTCTTTTTAAAGAAAATATTCCCACTAAAAGGATATAATAAAAATAGTTCATGATGTCCTTAGTTCAAAAAAGCGATAGCTACAATAGTTGCGACCGTCCTCTTGCGGGACAAGAGGGAATACTAATGGCAACTCTCCAATATATTTGCTAATCTGTATACCTGTAGACCTAATAGTTTATCAACTACCAATATAATTACTAGTGCATATTTTCTCTGGTGGTCAGTTAGATAGAGCATCATGTGCCTACTCAATTAGCCATTAGATTTAATGAATTAAGTATTGGGTTTTGATTTATATGATTGCAGTGATATAAATGTTTCAAGTACTTATATTCATTGATTTGATGTACAAGCTAAAAAAGCTAATGTCAGCGTGAGTTTCCTCACACGAAAGCGATGTCAGTGACGAGCGTTTGCATGATATGGCTGTAATATGTGATTCCTTTCATTTAATTTAGTTTTGCTTCTAATAAACTCATGAACTAAGTATTAAGGGTGCTTTGTAAATTTGTTTCATGAAGATTTTGGGCATACGCACTAGAAATGTTAAGTTGGTTTATGCTTGGAGACATGAATATCCAAAACTTTTGGCCCGTTATAGCGGTTTCGCTTGAACACCGACTCTGAATAGAAATACCTGGGACTTTCGTTCCAGTTATACTTTACTGGACTGGTTATTATAGAAATTTCTATTCAAATCGCTCTAACAAAAGGAAGACTTTATACGTAGTGTCAGATATTATTGCATGTAGTTATATAATACAGTTATTTACTTCTCCAATTGGCTTAGTTGTAATTCTCTAATAAGAGATATAGGGGAACATTAGCAGAAGGGAACCTTTGCATTTAAAAGGGAACGTTTACAGAGCTTTCATGTGAGAGAAATGAGAATGTTAAGTCTAATGTGAGGCAAGACAAAGAAGGGCAGAAACAGTATGGAATTAAAGGAAAATGAGTTCCATATGCTCGTTACAATTCAAAGGCACTAGAAGAAAAACTGTTATAGAATGGGTAGAACATTAACTAACTATGAAATTGCTCAATCAATAGGAATTTAACGTCCGGTTCCTCGCCGTAAGGTAATGTCAGGGACGACTCTTGCAGACTCTACACAAACAGGCGCCACAGCACCACACGATGACGACTGAAAACACAGAGACCACAACAGAAAGCGAGATCAAAACAGTGCAAGTCCAAGATCTAAGGCAAGCGGGTCTAATAATAAAATTTAGACGTACGGCGGAATGTAATAAGGAATCTCACAGGAAAGGAAATACTGATCTGATTTAAAAGAAAACTTTGAAATGTGGATGGAAGAGGTCAAGGTCTGAGTTATCAAATGTAACTATACTGCTATTATAATATCCGACCGCGGATCAGTATGTGCGGGGTTCAAATCCTGGGCTCGCCCGTCACTGACATCACTTTCGAGTGAGGAAACTGACGTTAACCTTAGCTTTTTAGCTTTTTATATAGGGAGTTAAGTTAACACTAATAATTAATTAATAACATCCAATGTAGTGAAATCATCAGCGATGTTAATATCTATCACTTTTAGCAACAAATCTTTAAATTGTTAGGGAATTTATTCCATTTTTCGTGTAACCAGTCCAGTGAATGTCCGAGATTTTACTCTCAGATCAGCGCGGCCGGGAATTGAAACACCGAGTGTTAAATTCACCTAAGAATCGATCATAAAAACTTCATGACGGTACCTGACGCCTCTAACCACTGTGCTATAGAGAAATTCAAATAGTTCTGCTCAGATGCTAGTGATTCGATCGCAAGTGAATTCTATTTAGATAGAAAAGAAAAACCGACGTTAAATTTTGTCTCTAATAGAGATATCATGTCATAAGTGTTTGGTTGTTAAAATAATGAAATAATCTCCAATAAATAATTTTTACAAAATTTAATTTTAAGCAAATCAACACATATTTTCTAATTCATAAAGAAAGATTGAGAACCTTCTCAGTGCATCTGGAACATAATGCTAATTTCCTTCTTTCCTTCCCTCTCTTAGTGCACTGTCTACTGGCAGGTCCATGGTATATAACGCCTCCATTCTTCTCTATCTTCCGCTTTTCTCTTAATGTCCACATATGCGTGGTTCTTTAAATCATCCAACATACCTAATCTCGGCCTGCCCCTGCCTCATTTCTCTTCCATTTTACCCTCATGACCTCTATTAATAGACCTTCTCCGCTTAGAATGTGTCCTATCCAAATTGTCTTTCTATTTCTTAATACAATTATCAGCTGTCTCTCAGTAAAAAATATCTCCAGAAATTCCTCATTTGTATAAGGAAGTATATTTCTAATTTCCAAATAAGAGAATTCAAAATTTATCACTCTGTAAACAGAAGACAAATGATATGTTAATCATGGCTGGAGTCAGTGGCGGAGTCGGTAAGATTCTCGACCGCGGATCAGTAGGTGCGGGTTTCAAATCCTGAGCTCGTCCGCTATTGACAACGCTTTCGAGTGAGGCAATTGACGTTAACCTTAGCTTTAGCGTTATCAGTATTTTTCAAGACTGAAATTAATCTATAGATCTTGGATCAGAGAAATTACATTTTACTACCTTGGTTGCGTATTTTATAGATTTAATGGGAGACATACATGCTCTCTCATACAATAGGCTTATGTATGAGAGAGCTTTTCACTAGTGAGCACAATGAAAAAGATTCCACTAGGCCTATGCCATTATTACCTATATACTGAGGCCTAACTTACTGCGATAAGTCTATCTCAACCATCCAAGTCGTTGGGCGTTAAGCTGTGCATAACATATATATATATATATATATATATACATGTATATATATATATATATATATGTATATATATATATAATGCTCGTTGACTTGCGCACAATGGAATAATCCTGTACGAGCTAAAAGGTGCATGACATTCTTTTCCTATAGAATATTAAACTATTCAAAGATGCTTTATTCAGGTGCTATGCATCAAAGCGTAACGAAGACTTTCATAGCTGTATAAAATTATGTATATATGCTCCCTCACTAGTATCTTTCTCTCTCTCTATATCTCCTTCTTAGTGCCACTACCTATTGAAAGGTCCATGACATAAAACTCTTCCACATTTTATCCTCTACTTTTCTCTTCATATTAACATACGAATCATATCATTTAGCATCCGAAGTCTCGATCTTCCTCCAACCTTTCTTCCTTTCATTTTTCTTCATTTACCTTCTTTAGTAAACCATTCTAAACCATTCCCTGTCAGGACAGTATCTCTACAGTACTTCTTTTTATTCCTTGTGATAGCTATCCATTGTCAATTTATGCAATCCCTATATAGCAATTTCTCCATCTTAACTTCTTCCGTCCGTTTGTTTTTCTCCATGCTACTCTGTAGTCACATTTCGAATGCCTCCAGTTTTCTAACATTCTCCTTTCTTAATGTCCATGTTTCAGAATCGTATTGGAGCTTTGTCCACACTAATCAATTTATTAAATTAGTATTTACAGTATTAGTATTCGGCTCGCCCGTCATTGACATCGCATTCGAGTGAGTATACTGACGTTTATATCGGTTTTAAGGTTTTTACAGTATTGTTGCTTCCTTTTAGTTAGTAGCGGTTAGAATTTTTTATTAAGCAGTTACCTTTCACACGTAATATTCCATGACTCACACTCTTCGCTGAATTTTCGTTTCTCGTGCTTTACTTCTGTCTGTCTTTGGCTGGATTAAGTGACGATGTCGGTCAGATACTCGACCGCGGATCAGTGTGTGCAGGGTTGAAATCCTGGGCTTGCCCGTCACTGACATCGCTTTCGAGTGAGGAAACTGAAGTTAACATTAGCTTTTTAGCTTTAGCTTTCTGATGCCTGCATAGACTTGTAGTTCGATTTCAAACTGTTAGTCATACTAATGCAGTCCCACAGTGTTACAGTATATAAGTCCGTGGACGGAATCCTGGAGTGTTCACAGGGTTCAATTAGGAACCCAGACAGTCGGACAAACTTAATAAACTTCAGTCTGGGATTTGGAAGCAGAGCTTGGACTCTTCATTCGATATAGCTGAACTAATTAGTCGCCTCTTTAGCTTTAGTCCCGGTCGCTTGCTAAACCCAGGGATACACCGTTATGATTCTTCTTCAACTAAAATTAGAACTGGCTTAGGATTAACTTTAGAAAGTCTCTTCAAATTCTAGTTTATACGATTAACCTTTACTCGCGGTTAATGGTGATTCTGTATCTGGCTTCTGCGCTCGAACTGTTACCGTTTAACGTAACATGAAATGATGTATTGTAGCTTTTAAAGAGGTTAAATGTGAAATAATCATCCGTGAAACTTAGAGCAGCTATTAGTGTACATTATTATTCTATAGATTCTGTGTCAGCATTGTATTATACTGTTGTATTTCTGTCATAGTATTTATTCATTAGTACTGAGACACAGCAATAGGAGGATACAATACAACTATACAATAAAATACGGGAAAAACGAACCTAGTAACGATGAAACCCCTTCAATGACTAGTCTAACAAAGTATTGTAGTTAATCATCGATTTTTCTAGCTATTGTTATAGTATATAAATCAAATAATTTATATTATTCGTTTATTATATATGTTGTTGATAATCTTATGTGGGACAGAGAGGTGTGTAGAAGATACGTATATTCGTAATATTCGTATACCGATCCTAATTAAACTGGGAATAACGGGATGATGATGCCGATGATGGTGATGATAGACTGTTGCCAGGAGGCATCTTTCTTCGCAGGATATTATATATATATATATATATATATATATATATATATATTAGTGCACTGCCTACTGGCAGATCCATGATATATAACGTCTCTATTCTTCTCTGTCTTACATTTTCCTTTTCATTTCCACATTTGAGTGGGTCTTTAAATCATCTAATATACTTAATCTTGGCCTGCCTCTGCCTCTTTTTCCTTTCATTCTATCTTCTATGACCTCTAATAATAGACCATACCCCTTAAAATATGTCCTATCCAACTCCTTCCTATTTATTAATATACTTATCAACCGTCTATCAGTACCAACTCTCTTCAGAACTTCTTTTAAGCCTTTGAGTTCAGCTAATCCTCTCCATTATTCTCCAAATTCACATTTCCAGTGCCTACAGATTCCTAATATCTTCCTTACTTAAGGTCCATGTTTCACATTCATATAATAGCGTGATCCAAACCAAACTTTTCACTATCTTTATCTTTGTGTCTTTTTTCAGACTTTTTGTTAAAGGTTCTTTCCTATTACCAAAGGCCGCTTTTGCTGGTGCAATCGTACTACATCTTTCGGTCTCACATATCCCGTCATCGGTTATAGTATAGTATGACCCACATATTTGAAACCCCTTACCTGTTGCTATTTCGTACCATTTATTGTGATATTAACTTCACCTTTATTATTGGACACCCTCATAACCTTGGTCGTTTTATACTAATCTTCAAGCCATATCTCAATGCCGTGTCATTCAGCCTATTCATTATCTTCTGTAGTTCATTCTCGTTGCTCATTGCTCGCTACCATTATTATGCATATATATATATATATATATATATATATATATATATATATATATAGAATTGTACTTGTTCTATACTTGTATATATGCTGTTCATACATATAAGTTTGTGATTGTGTCAAAACTTTTACTTACAAAAATAAAACGTTTATTTACAAAAATATTCTAAAACTTGTTCGATATTATTTATACTTAGACTCTAAGCTCTTACATGAAACTTCACCGATTAAAGTTTTGCTTTTCGTGAATATTTAGCAGCACAATTTTGGTAATGGTCTCCTTGAATGCATGCTACTGGAGCATGGCTCGTAGGGTCAAAACATAGTGTTTAAAGTTTATGCAAAAGCGATAAAGAACCAGGAATAGAGCGACCCTTCGATCTTTGGAAAAAAGCATGACTATTCAAAAACTCGCCCAAACTTGCATGTGCAATTTACAACCAAATCTATTTATTTAATATTCTCACCATTTTGGATTTGAATAATTGCTTTTTGTGTACCTTGAACTGATTTTAATTTAATTGTAGCCTTTGTGGGCATGCATGAGAGCCTTCTAGTCTGTTGTCATTTTTCACGTCATTCTGTCATGGGGTACAGTGTCATTGTGATTTTCTTGAAAATAAATAAATGCTGCCATTTATTTGATAAAAATTTATAAATTTAGCTATTCGTGAACGTTTCGGACGGGAATTGATTCCACGACTACATGGAGAGTCTGACGCAACATGACGCTCTACACACTGATCAATTGAGACATTCATTAGCTCAATGTTAAGGGTTTTACTTATTTCTATGCTTACTCTATGCATTTCGGCGCACTATCGCTTGAAAGAAAAAATCTAGTAAAAAATTGTGCAGTATTCAGTCACAAAACTACGGAAATTAGAACATTTAAAACTATGAACTTAGAATCGTTTCGTAGGATGCCCTAAAACTCTTCAACGTATTTTTGCGCCAGATTTTAGGACGAAAATGCTAGGCATACATGCATGCGATATAGTCTATATTGAAAGTGCCATTCGAATCTATATGAATAGATAGTGACGTTAACATTAGCCAGTTAATATAATAGGTTATAAGAGCACTAAGGTGTGCCGAGGCGTTATAGAGAGCAGTACAATGAGAGGGGCAGAGCTATGTGGAAATAAAATTATATACCCTATGCCTCTGGTTCAGTTAGCAGGCTGCCGCGGATATTATCTCATTTTAGTAGAAGAGAGTGTCCAGCATCATGGCTACGTGTGCCAGTGAGGCCTTTAGACCTTCCTTACCACAGATATGCTCTTATACATAGTATCATATTCTTCAAATACTTGTATACTACCGTGCAAATACACTTGTATATTATGTACATGTAGGCCTAGGTATATGTATATGTAATTCAATTTACATCTACACACACACGCATATATATATATATATATATATATATATATATATATATATATATATACAGACTGGGGCAAAATATAAATCCCCTAGCGAAATCTCAATAACTTTAAGAAAACTCAGAATATCTCTACGAAATTTACGGAGCTCCTAGTGGAGGAATTTATGCGTACATCCTGCAAATTTGATGAAACTATTTTCATTAGTTACGACATTACAGCATTTCTACGAGAAAAGTGCTAAAATCAATTTTAATAAGGCTTTTCGAAATGTCAGTCGTTCCTTTTAAAGAAGATAACGAGCCAGAAAAGGGCCGTTTACTTAAGCGGTGGAGTTTAAGCCTGCACTACCTTGTTAGCTACTCAAATAAATGATGCTTAAAATTCGTTCTTATGTTAAAATTATTCCCAAATTTTGAAGAAAATATCCGGTACTTTTGTTTAATAAGGCCTTGCTAAAATCGATTTTAACATTTTCTTCGAAGAAACGCTGTCTTTTTGTTACTTCTAAATATATTTTCGCAAAATTTGCAGGATATGTGTAGAAATTCCTCCTCTGGAGGTTCTGAAAATTTTGTAAAACTATTTTGAGTTTTGTCCAAGTTATTAAGACTTTTGGCAAAAAAGCCTTGTTAAAACTGATTTTTGCAATTTTTTCGTAGAAACGCTGTAATATTTTTCCTGCTCAATAGATTTTCATCAAACTTGCAGGATATACGCAGAAATTCCTCTCCTAGACGCTCCGCAAATTTCGTAGAGAAATTTTGAGTTTCCTTAATGTTATTGAGATCTCGCTAGGGGATTTTTTTTTGCCCTAGTCTGTATATATATATATATATATATATATATATATATATATATATATATATGTGTGTGTGTGTGTGTGTGTGTAATATATATATATATATATATATATATATATATATATATATATGTGTGTGTGTGTGTGTGTGTGTGTGTGAATATATATATATATATATATATATATATATATAAAAGTTCAGTATACTTGTGTTATACGATAAGGGTTCTAGAGGCTTTTCATGTCAAATAGAAAACTTGAGCATTGTGATGTCCTTCGTCGTTGAAATTGCGGATTTATTTTTATGTTTATTTCGGCAGTTTATCTGCTTTGGCTATTTATAAAATGTCTGCCTTTTGGTAGAATGTCTAAGTTTCTAAGATCAATGATATATTAAAGTCAACAAATTCAGGCAAATTAATGACTTTATTAAGTATTGATGACTCTAATAAGTCATTAACTTCTTTGTTGTAAATTGTATTTTCAGAAGGAATTTATTTAGCTCTTTTACTTATTGCAGTAGCGTGGATCATTGTATTTCTTCTAGTTGATTTTAATGGAGAAATTGTCGCCGAAATCAAAGTAAATAAGTATGGCAATATTAAAATATCAACGAGTGCTTTTAAAGAGAAATCATGTAAGTACTACTGAGTTTTGTCTCGTCTATGTGTCGTTGTATATATGTCTATATGTATTTTTCTATATCTATTTACCTAGAAGTATTAGTCTATATGTATTTGTCTTTAAGCCTATGTATTTGTCTATATGTATTTGTCTATATCTACAGTATATATCTAAATGTGTTGAACATGGTTTGAGCATGGAGGACATATCGGTTTCGCTTTACTAGAACATGCAATAGAAATAAAAACTAAAATATACAATTGCAATTAAAAACAAGGGCAAATATAAATGAATAACCTAGATAATTTAATTATAATGTTTTCAAAGTTGAACGAAAGTCATGTAAGTAGGCCTACGAATAAATTTTGTCTCGCCTATATGTACTCTTTGTACCTTGTATAAACTCTAAGGGTTCCTAACAGTTTCACTTCATTAGGAACGGACTAAGAGGCAATCTTTGGGGAGGGGCTATGGCGTATCTTTTACCCTGTACGCCTCTGATACAAGTGGCTTGGGTTCAGATCCCAGGTCAGTCAAGTAATGATGGATATCCCCTTAGCCCATGCAAGGTAAATCTTTTATCGGACCTTGCTGCCGATTGGCGCTAACAATAGCAAAGATATTATTAAACATGGAAAGGATTAATAATAACCTACCTGGAACCTGTAAAGCGGTCTCGAAAACCGAACACCACACATGAAACCGTTATAGAAATTGTCGGAGGTTATTATTATTAATATTATTATTATTATTATTATTAATAATATTATTATTGTTATTATTATTATTGTTATTATTAATATTATTATTATTGTTATTGTTATTATTATTATTATTATTATTATTATTGTTATTATTATTATTTAAATGACATAATATAGCGAGCACTTTCGAGAGCAGGCATCCCTTCCTCTAAGGAACCAAGTGGGTTGTCCAGATCAGACGGCAAGCGTCCGGACGGCATGACTTTAGTGCCCTGGTGCAACGGTAAATGTGCCGTTTGGGACGTCACGGTCATTGACACTATGGCAAACTCCTACCTAAATACGACTTCAGTCACAGCCGGTGGTGCTGCTGTTCATGCCGCCTCTAGGAAGTTGGATAAATACCGTGATCTGTCATTAGGATGTGAAGTTGTTCCGGTGGCTATTGAAACCATGGGCCCGATAAATCCCGAAGGAGTTGACTTTATTAATGGCATAGGCAGACTTATTGCAGAGCAAACCGGCGATAAGCGAGAGACATCTTTTCTTTGAAAGGCTTTCCATGACTTTACAAAGATTTAATGCAGTCTGCTTCAACAATTCTTTTAAGCCGATTGATGACCTCGAGTAGCCGGGCGGCGATTCAGCACGTATTGCTCGAATCGTTTTTATCAAACCCCAGGTTCTTTACACCGGGTTATTATTATTAGTATTATTATTATTAGTAGTAGTAATGTTATTATTATTAATCTAACGAATTATAAAATTTATTAAGCCTATATTAAAAATGAAGAAGACGTTGAGACCCGTTGAAACAAGATTGGTACTTGCATGTCCTAGTAAAATAACGTTTCGAAGCATCTCTGATTTCTCTAATGCTTCGCTACTTTTTATTATAGTATCTGTAATTAATAGAATAAAAATTATGTCATCGTACTAGACAATAAGAGGAGTCTTCATTTCCAAGTTACCGTTTTGTATATACATTATCTATATATATATATATATATATATATATATATATATATATATATTTCTTTTTTTACACGTATATACATAAATATATATATATATATATATATATATATATATATAAATACACACACACACACACACATACATACACATATATATATATAATAGTATCTCTCTCTCTCTCTCTCTCTCTCTCTCTCTGTATATATATATATATATATATATATATATATATATGGCTAATAGCTGGAGCCAGTGGCGATCAGTATGTGCAGGGTTCAAATCCAGGACTCAGCCGCCACTGGCATGGCTTTCGAGTGAATAAACTGACGTTAACTTTAGCTTTACCAGCTATATTATATATATATATATATATATATATATATATATATATATATATTCAATCGCGAAACTTTGACAGTAATTTTATTATGAACTTGCCTGGAGATATGAAACTTGAAAATCCAGGAAATAAATTACACGTACAAGTCTATATCTGATAATTTGAACACTTCCACTGCGTAACAGGAATCAAGTTAATTTGCCATAAGGGCCAATTACTGTATGATACTATCATCATCATCATCATCACCATCGTCGTTATCGTCATCATCATCATCATCATCATCATCATCATCGTCATCATCATCGTCGTCGTCGTCGTTGTCGTCATCGTCATAATATAATCAACGTTAGACCTTGGTTGGGATAGTTTGACACTTTGATCTTGGTTGGTACCTCAGGGCTTTGTCATCTTTTATGGACAAGTGCAGTCGACGGTT